>JAMPIO010000422.1:0-64128 GCA_024699865.1 Aphelenchoides fujianensis | reverse complement strand
GAACGCCTCCACTTTCCGGAGATTCTGAACGTTGGGGAAGCGGCTTTTCGTCTCGCTCGGATCACTCGGCTCCTCCCGCCCACTCGGCTGCTCGGTCGCTCGTTTGAATCGATTGCGGGCGTTGACGAACAGATCTCGGCGGCCTGCAAAACGAAGCGGTCTGTTGATAGCCGGGTGTTGCTCACGGAGGAAGTTCGCGAGCTTGCCGGCCTCTTTCGGCATTCCGTCGGGCCAGCTGGTGGCGAGCGGTCGTCTTCGGTGCTCCGCCTCGTCCTCGCCGCTCCTCGTGGTCGCCGAGATCCGTTGGGCAGACGTGCGATCGGTGGGGAGGGGACGCGCGTGGACGGGAGCGGCGAACACTCGTTTTGCGTGCGGGGCCTCGGCGAGCGCCTCCTCCACGTGCCGGCTCTTGACGAGCCGGTGGAGGTCGTCGCGGAAGCGGTGGACGAGTTTCTGCTTCTCGGGGTCTACGAGCGGCGCGAAGACGGTCGCCCCGCGACTCGAATCGACGGCCGGCCGTTGGGCGGCGTCGGCGGACGGCCACAGCAACCGCTTCAGCTCGTGAAACCAGTCGGTTTGCCACGGGTCCTTCACGGAGGCCAGCTTTTCGGTTTCTGCCCTCCGATCACGGTTCTTCATCAAGCTGCAAACAAGTGAATGTTGGATGAGAGCAAAAGCAGGAACTCACCCAACAACGCACTGGGCGAGAGTGACCGGCGTCTTCGCTTGATTCGCGCACTGAACGTAGACGACGCTGTCCGCGTAGTCGACGGACGGCATCAAACGCCTCGCTTTTGCCTTCAGCACGGCCATCAGTGCCGCCCGTTGGAAGAAGAGGTCGATTTTGTCCGCTCGCAGCACGTACTCTTCGCTCAGCATCGGGTTGCCAGCGATTTCCGTTCGAGCCACTGAAAACGATTGATCAAGAAGGAAAGAGATAAGCGTGAAGCTTACCTGTCAAAACAGAGGCCCAAACGAACCAAAAGCACGCGAGTCGCATAAAAGCGGCTGCTTTCGGCGGTCGGAAGACGGCCGAACAGTCGCCCGCTTGTTGCCGCTCGGAATTTGGAGCAAGAAGCCGTCCGTTCAGCGGACAAAGCGGCTGATCGACGGGCGGGAGTGGGCGAGTGCCGAAGAAGTGGGTTTTGTTTGTGGATTGCGTTCAAGAACGCCGGTCGAACACAAGAGCGGCGGGCGTCTGTTTGCGCAGCCGCCGGCATCCGAGCGGGCGCGAGGGCGGTGGGTCAAGCGAGTTTTCGGCCGCCCGATCGCCCTTGAAACCGCGCCGAAAGCGGTCGGATTCGGGCGGCTAATCGGCCGACCGGACTCGCCGATCGAACGAGAAAAAACTCCTCGTTTCGATTCGAACAACCCGAAAGAGAGAGGCCGGTCACTCGTTGCGAGTGCAGACGAATACAGGTGAGCGGTGGACGAGCAACCTTGTTTATTGAAAACGACATTGACCAAGTCACATTGGTATTTCGTTTGACGTGGTCAGGCGTCGTTTTTCGAAACGGGAAAGTGAAGCGTGTTCGCGTGGGCCGAAAACGCGACGGGCAGATCGGAGAACGAACGGCGCCTGCGGACGATCCAAACGACAGCCATCGCACTGATCGAACAGCAGACAATCAAGGTCGCGATCCAGGCAACAGCGGGGAACGAATCCGTCGACTCCTTTAGCGCTTTGGGTCGGATGATCGTAACGTTGAAGTCGTGGTCTTCCTGAACGCCGGAAATTGTTGAACAACGACCACACGCCGGTAAATACGTTGAGCGGTGTTTGAAAATCTGTTGCATAGAGATCAAACGGGCATCTTCTCGAGTTTCCAGCATTAAAGCACTCGCGATTGTTGAAGTGGAGGAAGAACGAGAGTCGTTGCTTCCAGTGCGGATTTTCTGCCGAAAAAAGAACGTATGCAGGGAGTCTGTGCGTCTCGTAATCCTCTTCGCCGTTCACTCCATCTAAATTGCATTCAGTGGTGTTTGCGTATTGAATCGTACATGAGAAAATAGAGCCAAACGAGTGGTAATCTTGAGCCAAGTACGGACGAGTCAGAGCTTTTGCGTATGCGGGCATAACCGCGTCCAACTGCCTTCGTCTCCCGCCTCCCAGGTGAGCGGCATAGGATTGCATTTGTTTAATCAATTCATCGCGGGGCAAGAGACCAGTATTTCGACGTGAGTGATGAGCGAACCCTTCCGATCATCATGCAGTTTACAGATTGACGTGGGGAATCGCGTATTTGATCCGGAACCCCGACGCCCAACGGAAGCTGCACGAAGAACTCGACCGAGTGATCGGCGGCGATCGTTTGATCGCGATAAACGACAAGGCGAACCTTCCGTACACCAACGCAACAATCAACGGTGAGAAACGAGTAAAACGAAGGGTTCAATGCCTGCTGCAGAGACCTAACGATGCGCGAACATCTTGGCGGTCAATCTGCCCTGCCGGTGTGCTCGGGACTTCGAGATCGACGGCCAAACGATTTCCAAAGGGACGATCGTCGTGCCGCAGCTTTCGGTCATTCTGATCGACCCGCAGGTTCGTCTTCCGTTTGTTTCTCATCCACACTTTTCGTTTGAGGTCTTTCCCGAACCCCAACGCTTCAATCCTGATCGCTTCATCGACGAGAAGGGCCAAATGAAGCACGTGGAGGAGCTCGTCCCGTTCTCCATGGGCAAACGAATCTGCTTGGGCGAAGGACTGGCGAGGATGGAGGCGAGTTGCCGAATGCCAGCGCTCATTTTTCGATTCTTTCAGCTGTTCCTTTTCTTCGCGAACATCTTCAACCACTTCGAGGTCGTCCATTCCTTCTCTTTGTCCTTCACCGCCTTCCTTTCAGTTCTCCGCAGCCAACGAGCCGCCCACTCTGCGGAAGGCCTTTGGCGGGGCGTCGACGATGACCGCGCCCTACAAGTGCCGCGTGACCAAACGATTCTAATCGCGTTTCGAATAAACAGCTACTACATTCACTTCTCATTGGAAAGAATAGAGAGCGAACCGCATTGCTCAAGCAACTGCAAGATTCAATTTAGCCGTCTTTTCCAACCACAAGTTTATTCATTCACAGCCCACAAATCCAAAATGCACTTTGTGCGAACCAAATGCAATCGTCCAAGCGTCAGCAATGGAAAAAATAAAGACTGGGAGAGCCCCTTTGAACTTCTCTGCATCCATCCCAACAGTGCACGTGAACTCGGGCTGATCCTTCAAGAACTGCTTTGTAGCCAAGAGCATGCGCTTGTACGTCTTCTGAACAAGTCAAGCGATGATCGAATGAATAAAGTCGAAACGTACGCATTCCGTCGTCTGCCTCATGAACCGAAGCACCGCATAAAACTCGGTGTTCGGGAATTCAGCTTCTTTCGCGTGGCCAGCGATCTGAGCAGAGAGAGGCACCAAACGATTCACCAACGCGTTCAAACGATCTTGATCGTCCTAAACGTTCTCTAATTAAAGAAAAAAGCTATGTACTACCGCAAATTCTTGATACTCCATCCATTCAAGAAGAATTTGGAGCTCGAAATTGTCGTTCAACGACCGAAGGTTCGCAAAAGCCGTGCGGTAGTCACGAGTTTGTCGTTCGCTCCACTCCTTTCCCGGCACATGCCAGGGCTCTTCGTCCGGGAAAGACAAAAGGTTCAGTTGGTCATGGATGATCACTGTCTGCACGACTTCGTTTCGTTTAAGACTAAAAGAATATCTAGTCGTGCTCAGACACGTGAATTCTTGTTTACGGTCCATTGGCGGCTATCGCGGGGATCCAGTCTTCTACTTCCAGCTCACGTGCAGGCAGTCGAAAGAAAGGCGAAGCATCTTAAAACTCCCTTGTGTTTGTGTGTAAAGACGCAACGTACTGAAAGGTTTATCCGTCTGCTCCGAGAATTTCTCTGCTCTGTCCATCACTCTCGATTTCGACTTCAGAAATTGCGCAAGAAAGAGGTGCTCGTGATGACTAGACGAAGAGAAGCGGACGATGTTGGGCGGCAGAAAATCTCGTAGCGGACGGACGATCCACGACGAGTCGTCAAACTCGCTGGTTGCAAAGTCGATCCCGTCCAACAACGGCAAGTCTGAAGAAACCGATGAAAGTCGGCAAATACGCAGAAATTTTCACCTTCTAACGTCGACAAGACTTCGGCCCAATGGCGGAAAACACCGATAGACGGTGATTGAGATCGAAGAAACAAATCCAATCCGCGCACTTCCGCTCGTCCGAGCGCCCAGATTCGCTTCTCGGAGTCGACATGCGCGTTGTTTGGCCCCAACCACAAACTCCGGGGTCCTCTTGAGGCGGACGTCAAGTGCATTTGTTCGTTGTCCAGCTTGAGCTGGGGCTTTGTCCGTTCCTCCTGTTTCTCGCTCGGAGTGAAGAAGACGGCGGAGAATGAGCGGCAGCAAAAGAACGTCCGCAACGTGCGCAGTCGAAGAGCCGCCCGCTTCTGGATGAAGTCGGGGCCGGGTGTGGGCGTGTTCTGCGGCAACCCGATGTTCAACGAGTGCATCATGAGTGCCCGGCGGACGTCCGGCTTCATTTTCGGCTTTTTCACCTCCTCCTTGTCGTTGCTCTCCGAGTTTTGCTCCACGAAGTCGGAGAGCATATTCCTAGAAGCAATTTCGAACAGTTGTGAAAGAAAAGCTCGAGATAAAGGGATTCGCAACGACACGTTCACCCCTGGAGTGTGGAATCGCATGTACTGGAATTCTTCGGCGAGTAAGCGAGAAGGACTGCAGCAAAAAAGAATGCGCAAATTTTGGGTTCAAGTGCAGCTTTTGTTAATGAAAGAGCAACGCGGCAAGGAACAAACGGTTCAACGCCCACGATTCCAGTGCGGACTGCAATCGGAGCATTCTCTCTTCATAGCAAAACGACTATGTGCAACTGCATTGGTCGAAAAGCAAAGAGCGAGCGCGAGTTCCCTGCTGGTGGTCCGAAAAAAAGCGAGCAGGCGGAAGCAATGGAAAGCGGCAAGGGGAGCGAAAAATTCGGCGAGTTCCCGACAGCTGCCCCGCATGAATGGAGGCTTCTCTTTGCGTTCTACCCCACGCGACCGCCGCCCCGAGCTTTCGGGCGCTCACTCGCTCTCCACCGGGCGCGTTTCTCCTTAACAGCGGCCGGTTGAAGAGAAAAAGCACTGATGATCATTGAATTACAAGCAATTATTGCTGTAAAAACACAACTATTTAGAAAAGAGATCGCTTTACTCCACGCAGTTGTCTCTTGCCATCATCCACAGCTGATATAATCAGCCGTTCTCGGAACTATCGCCTTCAGCCGGGTTATAAATTAGAAGAAGCCTTAAACGATCGACTAAACAAAAAAGACTGAGCCTACCTGTCAATTCCGGGTGGATCGTAGACAAGCGAGACAAAAAGAAGCACCGATGTGATCACCTGCGAGAGGCGACGTCTATTTCGAGAACAACCATTGATCATTCGCTGCTCTTTGACTTGCTCTTGTTTGGAGGTCGAATTCAAACTAGTGAGGGGAGCCTCGTTTCATTCGCACGTCTATTGAATCGTCGTTTCTTTCTACAGAGAGAAAATACCCTTCATTTCGGTTCTAAAGGCACTTTTGAGTTCGCAGTTCTTTTTGTGAATGTTTAGAAGCTGTAACTCGTTGAAACGATCGTTAAGCTGAACGCCTTATCGCTGGATGCCGCTGCAGGCGATGCAGAAGGCCCCTCCGCAGCTGAACTGGAACGTGTTTGGGAGTGCCGCTTACGCGACAAGGGAGAAGTCGGTCGGGTCCTCTCCAACCGCCTCACAATCCCGCAAGTGGCAGTTGATGTCGAAGGTTGTTGCTTCCGTTGTACTCCCGCCGGCATCATTCGCTTGCAAACGTCTTCTCCGGGATTCAAGCGAGTTGTTTGCGAGAAAGGATTGAGTTAAAGCGGCGGATTAAAGGTCCCGAACACACTGAACGTCTACCATTCGACCATCTCGTGCAATTTCTTGCTGGTTTAAGTGCGGCCACTCGAGCTCGTCGTCGTTCTACTCCTCCAACGTCCACCTCCTTCTCGGACAGTTGCTGCGCGAACCATCGCCCAGCGGAAGGAACGCGAGTGCGTTGATTGGAGACGCCTCCTATTTGAGTCCGCAGATGCTGCCGCGCTCCACTGCCGACCCGTTGGGAGCGGTGGACGAGCGCCTGTTAGACGCGGCTTCCTGCTATCAACCGCAGAAGGCGATTTCGATGGCCGTATAGAGTCCCGACAGCTTGCACTTGGAGAACACGTCACTTACGGGAACTCGGCCGCCTCCTCTTGTCTCAAAACGGAGGGCAACTCGCCGAGCGTCCCTCTAAAATGATCTCCAAACTGCTGCTTCAGCTCACAAAGTCTATCGAACAGTCCGGCAAGAGCAAGCCGCTCGCCATGAATTGAGCCGACCTCAAAGTGAGCACACCCGCTTTCAATCGGGACGTCGTCGCCAAGTTCTTCGTTGAGTGCGTCCCCAGTGCGAACACTTGAACTAATCGCCGAGTAGTCCCCTCTCATTTCTTTGCATGCGCACGTTCATCAGAGAATTCTGCTGCCTCAAGTCGATCGATTGTAGAAGTACGTTGAAATTTAGACCGGCCTATTAGTTTGTAAGCGACTCTTCTTGGCGACCGCGAGCGATGGTCCAACTCGCAGGACAAAACGCTTTTTTGTCTTTGGTTGTAGTCACTCGAACTCTACCCGCTTGTTTGCAAGTTTAAAGTTCATCGGCCTCCCCTTCACCACGTGCATTTACCCCGAATAAACACGACTGATCGGCTGAAATGAGCGAGTGCTTAATCAAATCGACCCCGATCCACCACGTGCCGTTTATCGCCTTCATTGCGGGCATCCAGAGAACGAGAATGAGGCGATTGTGCTCAATTGATGGATTCTAACGTTAGACGAATAAAGGGGCGTCCGTTTGTGCTGCAGCGAGTGCAATTATCAAAAATTTCCGGTCGACCGTGAATTTCTCGTCCCGACCGGCCGGCTGCAAGCTTCGCGGCCGACAGCTGCCGCTTTTGTCGAATAATCCGCGTGTTCCAAAACGACCGGCTTCTGCAGGGGCTTCGGTCTCGTGATCTCGCAGTTCGGCGAGCGGACGCGCCTCATTGTCGACTTCTTTGTGATGCACGAGACGGTCAGCATAAAGCAGCAGAAAGTGCGTGGACGACACGCAAACTGCTGAACTCGTTCCGCATGTTGAAGGCCTGTGTGATCGCCGGAGGTCTTCTCGAATTGGAAGGCTGAACGACGTCTTGGCTGTCCTCTCATTTGGGGCTGGCCGTGCGCTCGTTCTTCAGGGCGCCCGGCCTCTCACATGAAAGAACTCGCTCGTGCTGTAAGGCGAATAAACCGAACACGAGTGAAGACCTCCAGATTTGTTCCTTTTTTGTTTGTTACTGGTGCTGTTTGCAGAGAATCCGCTCCGCTCGTTTCGATGCAATGCAGAGGGCAATCTAATAGTCGACCGGCAAATCACTCGCTTCGTTCGGCCGTTGGGGGATCGAACATCATCCGCGGTCCGTTCTCATTGGTCGCTCGTGTCCATTCTTACGGTTGCACAACAAAACGCGCTCTACGAGGCGAGGGCCGTTATTTCATCGACCAGCTGAGCAACATCACGCTTTCCGTCCCGGAATTGACTTTTGTTAGGTACTTGGAGGTGGATTAAAAGAGGACGAGTGAGTGGCGGCACCTTGATCGCCTCGTTAGGGCTGAACTCCTTTTTTGCAGGCTTCGCGAACATTCTGAACACCATTGATCTGCCCATGAAAGACATCATTCTTTTGATCACAGTTGACTGGGTGATGCAAGTGGTTTCTTTTTTTCAATAAACGATTACGATTGTCAGCGACCGAGTGCAACCTTAAGGAGCGAGCGCACGAGCGATCGATCACTTTCGTTCTGCCCTTCTGAAAGGATCGGCCGACAGTCGGAAGCCGTCGATCACGAGCGATGCGCAGATCGTGAGCGAGTTGCCGTTCCCGACGTTCGTCACGGACGTCCTCCAGTCGTGCTCTCATTTCATCTCGGTCGACGTCCTCAGCTAGAGGGCTCGGGCGATCTTGAACCGCCTGAACAGCGAGATTTCTCCGTCGCTAATCAAACACTTGTGCGCTCATGACCGATCGCTCGCTCATGAAATTAAACTCCCCTTCTTCTTCTTAGTTGCGTGCTTGTGCGGGCTCTTCGAGCGGCAACACGAATTTTCGCGCAGCAAGAAGCCGGCCGGTCGAAAGATTCGGTGGAGAGCGAGTTGAACGATTCCTCGAGCAATCATTCGACTCAAATTAATCGTTCTGAGTTGCGAGCACCCACCTGCTTCTTCCGCCCTTTCGCTGCGGAATGCAGAAGACGATCACTCAACGGAGGGCAAACTGCTCTCGAATACGTTCCAAAGAGTGGGCGGCGGTCTGTTCGGAATGCTCCGGTGTTGCAAAAGACGATTAACTACGGTCCGAAAGCCCGTGTGTTCGACAGTCCGAACGTTCGAATCACGTGGTCGATCCGGCCGAACTCCCGCCGGCCGCCACTCGCCGCCGCTCGCTTGCCGAACGTTCCGAACGGACGGAACTCGCCGGTAATCGAAGGGAAGAGCAAGCAGATTTCTGATTGCGATGTTTAAATCTGGACGTGACTTATGAGTGCGGCGAGAGCACGCTCTACGGCGATCGCCGGTCGGCTTTCGACCAAACGATGTAGATGAGGAGAGCCCGGCCGGTCGGGCCTCAGCTGCCCCCGCCGCCCTCTTTCGCCTCGAATTCGTCGAGTGCTTTCATCCACGAGGTGAACGCCCGGCGGAGGGGCAATCGAGTGCGGGAATTGCGGCCCGCCGATCGTTTGTGCGCGCCGCCCAGGTGGCGTCAGGCCGAAGAATTCGGTGAAGAACGTGAGAACTCGTGCGGAAACCGCAAAGGGATCCTTTTCTCACGACTTTCTGATGGGAAAAGAATGCGGGACTTGGAAGAGCGTAATTTCTCACCGTTCCTCTCCGCTTCTTTTACCAAACCGCCGCTTGCGAACGCGCAGACATCTGCCGGCGAAGCGGCACGCGAATCACGAATCAAAAGCAGCGTGAGTGTTCTAGAGGACTCCGAAAGTTTTCGCAATCATCGCTCTTGCACTCTTCATGAAAGTCCAACAATCAGTTGAGCGGTTGCGAAACGAGCGGGCGGCCATTTTTGGCGTCAAACTGAACACTCGCCGTCGCGAATGACGGGATTCGCCCCGCAACTGCAAAGAAACGACAAGCAATCACTCCGCAAATTGTTAACAGTCGGCCAGGAGATGAACGTCCGGCAGTTCGTGGACGAGTGGGCGGTCGAAAAGGAAGGCTGGCGTCGGCGTTAGTTTGCAGCCCTCCGACCTGCAGAACGCACGAGTCGAACACGCGGTGATCGACTCGAAAAAACCGCCGCACATCGTCGTCATGATTTACAATTGGAAAAAGGGTGTCGAAGGGATGAACGTCCACTTGAATTCCTTCTTCTGTACAAATGTGTGCCTTCTGCATTCCGTTCCCTCTCTTCGATCAACCGGATGGGCGGCTTGTGTTCGTCGTTCGCTTGATTTCCTTTGATTTGATGACTTTCCGCCCGTCCGCTCACACTTGGTGGACTTCCTAACGCGCGGAGTTGCGAAAGAAGCGGCAAGAGCGGACGACATTTGAAATAACGTCGTTCATGTCGATGGGGAGCGGGCAGCGAGGGGGATCGAAAGCGAGTCGAATCACCGAATGCGCAGAATTTCGAAAGAATCCAGTGACTCAAAGGAGGAAGCAAGTCGGATGATTTGAATCGAATTCGAACAAAACGCCTCCCGTGCAAGTGGAATTTTTGATGCGAAGCGGGTAGTTTTGGCCGTCGCGTGGATTTCCGATTCGAATTTTGAAAGCGGCGTTCGGATGTCGTGATCGGAGGTGATCGGCGCCGTTCGAGGCCAAAACAAACGGCGGCGAGCGGGCGGGCAATCGCGCGCTCCGTTCGGCCCGAGTTCCCGCCTTTTTCGTTCGTTCGAAAGCGCCCGCCCGGCGTCCCGTCGAGGGGGCCGTTCGCTAGAGGAGGGGGCGGCGTGTTGTGATCGGTGTGCGTCTATGCAGCAACGACGCGATCGCCGCCCGCCCGTCCGCCTGTCCGCGAAAACACGCCCCGATTTCGCCGACAGGCCGCCCGCTCGGCTTTTCCATTCCGCTGCCGCCGCCCTCTTTGTGGTCCGTCGAGTGGAGTGGCCGAACGGGCGGTCGACTCGCCGTTCGCGTGTATTTTTTGTGATCACCGCCGTTTGCTGCCACCTCTTTTGGATCATCGTGTATGCGCATCAGCTGAACCCGTCGATCGGGCCGTAGATCCATGTGAAGACCATCTGGTGGATGAGCAAGCAGTGGGGGCAGATCAGCCAATGAGTCCCGTTCGTTTCCTCCGCTCGACTCTTCTTAATTCACTTGTTCCCCTCCTTCCACTAGTGGTCCCCGGCTTCCCCATCGATCGATTCCGCTTCCACACTCGTGTAAAGGAGGTGTTCCTTCGCCGCTCCTCTTTTCTGTCCGCTTTGCGCTCGAGGCTCGTGCTTTTCGCTCGATTCCGCTCCTAATGCCGCGTATTTTTCCAGCCGTTCGTCGCTGATCTCGATCCGAGTCGACAAGGATGTCCGAAAGTGAGTTCCTTTCTTCATTCTGTTTATCCTCTTCGGTTTGCAGGTTGCGATTCGGTCGAGAACTCGCAGAGGGAGATCCAGAACGTGGTCGAGTACGCGAAAATGCTGATGGTTCGTTCTTCCATTCATTCCTTCTGCAATTGCTCATTTCAGGAGGAAAACAAGTACGGAAAAGTGGACTACGAGAAGCTGAAGCAACGCGCGCTGGACGACAAGAAGCTCATTCGTCAGGCTCCCAACTCCGAGGCGCGGGCCAGCATCGTTACCAAATTCTTCAAGGACTACACGACGCTGCGCGAGGCGATCATCCAGAACAAGCAGAAGTACCTCGCGAAGGGAGCCAAGGGCCAAGGAAAGTGAACACGTTTCCCTTGTTGTTGTTGAACATTCGTTTGGTTTGTGCCTCGCGCATCGACTCGAGTTGAATAAACACTTGTTCCTTCCATTCTTGACTCATTTTGATGATTGCCGATGCAGATGAAGTCCGGAGGAAACGATAGGGTGGACCGCCGATTCGCGAGGGAGGAATGGAAGCGGATATCTGAAGACGCGCCTCGGACGGTGCAGGCGGAGGAAAACATGAGGAAAATCGCCGTTCGGACGCCCGTTCGGTGTGGCGAGCGGCCAACCAGCGGCAACCTTCCGCGCGGGGATCGGTCGGCCGACAGTCGGCGGAATCGGCGGAGAGTCCGCGAATTCGCGCAGCCGCCGGCCGGCGATCGTCGCTTTTCGCCCACAAGTCCACTCGCCCTTTCGTCCCTCCGAACACCGATCGCCGTCCAGCAGCGAGATGCGCGCGAAGCCGTCGCACAAGAGCGGATCGGCCGTGCAGCCCGAACTGCGAGTGGATTTCGTTGACGTGAGTTCTGCCTTCTTCTTTCGATTGTACCCTCCGCTTGTTTGCAGGCCGGACTGCCGACCACCCGGCGAGTGTCGAGCGTCGAGGTGGAGAATTTGGAGTCGGCGGACGGCCAGAAGGTCGCCAAACTCACCCTCCGTTCGGCCGCCAACCACTCGGTTTGGAGCGCCCACCTGCCCGTTTCGATCGTCCAGCTGTGCGCCAACCAGTGAGTTCCACTCGTCTTCTCCCACTTCTTTCGGTCGTTCAGGCACTGGACGGTGGCCTCGTCGGCCGGCGGGCGAATGTTCGTCTACGCGACCGAGTCGGGCGCCCTCCAATCGAGCGTCCGCCTCCACTCGCCGGCCGTCTTCTCGTCGCTGGCCGACCACATGTGCGTGGTGGTGGACGAGAAAGCGGATATCCTCACCTGGTGAGCGAGTCATGAGAACTTCTTCCTTTTTGTTATCTCTCACGAATGGAGCGGCTCTCCTCTCAGCCGTTGAGTTCGCTGATTCTCGAATCCGGTACGTTCGCCCACTTCTTTCCGTTCAATCAAATGCTCGCGTGTTCAGACGGGAAGATCACCGGCTGTGCGGTCACGAGCAACGGAATCCCGATCGTCTTCCTGGACAACGGCGAGGTCTGGTTCGAATCCCGTCGATCGGAGAGCTGGTTTGTTCTTCCCCTCTCAACCTCCTGATTTCTTCTTCATTCAGGAAGCAAATCGAGACGTGTGCCAACGCCCTCTCCCAACTGAAGTCCTACCTGCAAGCGATCAAGGCCGTCGTTCCGAACGGCCTGCTCGCGAGGATCGTGGTTGACGACAAGCACGTTCTCTTCTTTTCTGCCTTGTGCATTCAGTCGCTTTAGGAAGATCGCAAAGGGCGACGAGCAGGACGCGTTCGTGGCCGAAGTGCACGAAGAGCAGCAGCTGGAGCTGTTGCTGCAGACGCTCGTCGAACTGCGCTCGCCGGTGGAGTTTGCCCTGTTGGCGAGCGTCTACGTGAACCTGGTGATCAGTCGAGGTGATCCCTCTTTCTATCGCCTGCTCACCCACTCGTTCGTTCAGGCAAACTGCACAAGCTGAAGTCCTTCACGAAGCTCGTGGACGAGGCCGATCTCGCCGCCCAAATCGACGCGCAGGCCGTTCGGGACGAGGTAACGCGAGTGCTGGCCGAAAACCCGGACGTCGCGAAGAATTACGTGAGTCACCCACTCTTCATCCTTGTGATTGCTTCCTTCAGGAGTGCGTCCTTTCGGGACAGGAGCTAGTGTTCGACGAGCACGAGGATTTTGCTTTCATTTGATCCTCTCATTCTGTTGTATTTTGTCTGTTGATCAAGCAGCCATTTGTTCTCGTTATGGCGATCGGTCTTCTGTGTTCTGTTCTCGCAATCCATCCCTCTTTTCTTAAATGCCCGCTCCACTGCCCAACCGCTAAATCGAGGAAATAAACAAGAGTTTCCCTTGCCTCTGCCAGTTTCTTGCCACTCGGTCTGACAAACGAAACTGCCAGTCGGGCCACCATCGACTCGCCGTACGTCCGCCGCCGCTATCAGACGTTCCCCATCTACGAGGAGGACGAAGCTGACCTACATGCTTGCAACGAAGCAACAAGAACTAGCTGAAATGTCGTGGAATTCATTTAAATTGTCCTTTGAGGTGTCACGTAAGGTTTTCGGTTTATTAGCGATTAAAAACCACGGAAAACAATCACATACGAGAATTCCGGTGATTTGACTACAAACGGGCAGAATGACGGCATACGAGAAGGAAGGAAGGCGGAAAGAGAAGCAGGAAAGAGATACCCGAAGATCAAAAACGACTCCACTGACCACACGGCGTGACCCCCGACTAGCCGAGGTGCTCGGGCACGTTGCCCGTCTTCACGTAGAAGCTCAGCTCGTCGTCCGTGTTGACGACGACCAGCCGCTTCCGCACGATGTGGTCGCCGCCGATGGTAATCAGCTGCTGTTGGAGGGCTGAAGGAGGAAGTGGGTAGACGGAAAAAAGAAGACACTCACAATTGCTCAGCTGATTGCCGGGCGCTCCCGTGCCCAACGCCAACTGCTGCTGGAGGGCGGGGTTGGCGGAGAAGGCGGCGCGGATTTGATCCAAACTCACGTACCGCTTGGAGCGAAGTCCCAGCGTGCGCGAGAGGAGGTCGTCGCCCGCACAGCCCTCAACACTCGGGCAGGTCGTCTGCACAAGAGGAATGAGCAGAATGAAGAAAAAGAGCTCACAGTCGGGCAGGGCGAGAAGGGGCACACTCGCACCAAACACGTGTACTGCACTTGGGTGGTCGTTTGGTAGCGGAAGGACTCGACCGTGACGCTGATCCCGAAGTCTGTTCGTTGCGGCGGACACACGAGTCCCACGTGGTCGGCCTGGCAGCCGTCTTTGATGATCGCGAGCGGCTCTTTCTCCCACTCGTAGAGCGGATCGATCGGCTCCACTTGGCAGCCGGAGATCGACATGTACGCCGCTAAACACTCGAAGCAATAAAAGTAAGAGGAAAGAGGAGAGTGTACGGGGAATCGCAAAGTAGGGCGTGAAGCTCAGCGTAATCCGACTGCCCACGACCACCGCCTCGGTCGGCTGTCCGTTGTGGAAGATGTCGAAGCTGATCGCCTCGTTCGGGCGACGAGAGCGAGTGCCCGGCGGGTGAGGTTCGGACCTTGAAGGAAAAAATGAAAGAAGTGCTTTCATCTACTACTTACTCGTTGCTCGCCGGCTTTCGAGGAGCCGGAGGAGTCGGTTCTTCCGCTCGCGAGGTCGACGGAACGGCCGTCGTGGTCGTGCTCGCAGTCGACGTGGTCGGCGGAGTGGGCGTCGTCAAAGCGAGCGTCGCGAGTGTTGGGAACGTCGGGAAGCTCATCGGCGGGAACAACGTGAAAGGGGCGGCCGTTTGCGTGGTCGTTGGAGTGGTCGAGAGCGTCGTTTGCGGAGTGGTCGTCGTCGTCGTTGTTGTGGTCGTAGTCGAAGTGGAGGTCGTGCTTGTCGTCGTGGTCGGGCTCTCGGTCGTCTTCTCCGTTGGTGTGGCCGCCCGGCTCGTCTGTCCGCTCGACGGGCCCATGCTCAGGTTGATCTTGTCGCTGGTCGGGAAGCTCAGGCGGGTCGTGAAGCTGAAACCAAGCAAGTTGAAGAGATACTCGCGAAAGGAGTGATGTGCAGCAATTAATCATGTAGAGGTGATTACTTGAACGAGTCGGCTCGTGCGTTCGTGCTCACGCTCTCGCCCCGCGCCTCCGTTGCTTCAATGGCCTCCATTCCGCGCGTCGTGGGCCGACTGGTCGGCTGCTCGGGGGTCGTGCGGGTGGACGGAGTGCTCGTCGAAGTTGTTGGCGGTTCCGAGTCCAAATGAGGGCCTTCCGACGCCATCCACGTGGCCACGGCCGCCGAGCTCGACTCCACCGGCGAGCGATCGGTGGTGGTCGTCGTGAAGAGCGGGAGCGGGAAGATGTCTTTCGTCGTGGGTCGGTGGTCCTCGGCCTCGGGCACCGTGAACGCTTCGAGCGACTTGGGCCGTCTGGACGTGCTCTTGTGCCGCTCCGTGCTCTCGTCCATCATGCGGATCTTCTGCGAGCGGGCCACGAACGTACCCTCCTTCTCCGCATCGGAGACGAGCTGGACGTGATTCGAGAGGTCGGACGTTGTGGTCGGCGGCAGGGTGGTCGTTGTTTTGTGCGCAGCACTGCAAACGGGTGGGTGAATGAAAAACTTGATGTGAGTTAGTTGGGTTATCCTTTCGACACACTCCTGCTTTAAAAAGGAAACGTACGTAGTGGTCTTCTTTCGATCTTTCGGATCGATCGGACATCTCGCCTGGTAGGTGAGGTCGTCGGCCGTGATGAAGTAGAGGGGCTCCACGCCGTCCGTCGAGAGCACGACCTCGAGAAGCATCTCGTTGCCCTTAACTACCTCCAATCATTGCTCTGCAGTTAAAAGAAACTTTGTAGCGAATGCTGTCGGAGCAGTTTTTCGAGTGCGTCGGGTAGGGGAACAAGTAGTCGAAGCGGGTGGATTCCCGCGGCTCGAGGCGGCACGTGAAAAAGTCGTAAAGACCGTACAGAGCTTAAACGAGACAATGTAAAAATAGGTGTATTGCAATGCCTACCGCCCGTGTAGGGAAACTGCGATTTGATTGAAATGCGGAACCCCTCCTCCTCGCAGGTGTAATCGAAGTGGAACGTGCTAGAAGCTGGAAAAAAAGCGAATGAGTAAACAAACAATGCACTGCGCAATCGGCCTCACTATTGAAACAGTTGTTCTCGTAGTAATCGATGCGGTAGTTGGGGTTGTTGTTGATGCGAATCATCGACGGCTTGCTCAGCTGATTGAACTCCGATAGGGAGCAGGCTGAAAGCCACAACTCAAACAAGTCTCTTGTTTCTGTGCACGAACCTCCACTCGTTCGATTGAAGGCGACCGCGCGGCAGTGGAAATGCTCCTCGTTCAGGCACTCGGCCAAGCAGTCCTCCAGGGCATCGAAGTGGGTCGTTCGGTTCACCTGCGGCACGTCGATGTACCGGTCGGAGAGGAAATTGAAGCCGTAGTCGCCGTTACACTTCTTCTCGGCTGCACAGAGAAAGATTAAGAGCATGAAAGACGAGAGAACACTCACTTTTAAGGCAGTACTTCCAGTAGAAAGAGTAGCGATCGTCCGCCTCGATCAGGCCGTCGGTGCGGCGGACGGACGGCTGCTCGAAGATGTGGCACTCGTTCGTGCAGTCCGACAGGCCGACTCCGCTCCCTTTCATCGGAAATGTCCTCTCGTTCACCAAGAAGGACCGTTGGGAGGACGTCTTCCTCAAGTGGAGGGAGCGGTACGGGCCTGTGATGACCATCTGGATGGGAATGAAGCCGATGGTTCTGATCAACGACTACGCGACCGCCCACCGGATGTTCGTGAAGGAGGGCGAAACGTTCGTCGACCGGAGGATGGATGCACGTGAGTGAAAGCAACATTCCATTGCATTCACTCCATTGTGTTCAGACTTCGCAAAGATCGCTCGTGGCGGTCTGTTCGGGATCATCATCGCTTCGGGCGAGCGGTGGCGACAACAACGGCGATTCGCTCTGCACACGCTCCGGGACTTTGGGTTGAACAAGAGCCAACTCGAGGCCAGAGTAAGCAGCGAACAAGCGAACATTTGACTACTTTTCGCTGCAGGTCCTGGACGAGGTGCAGTACGTGATCGACCACCTGAACGAGGACGTGCGGGCGGGAGTGGAGGAAGTGGATGTGTACAACTACACGGACATTGCGGTCGGCAGCGTCGTCAACTCGATCATCTGCGGCTACCGTTTCACTGGTGACGTGAGTGGACGATCGTTCTCTAGTCACTTCTATCCATCGGCTGCAGAACAAACAAGAGGAGTTCTACAAGCTGAAGAAATTGACGACCGACATCCTCGCCAACTTCTCCAACCCGCTCTTCGGCGTCATCCTGCCCTCGCCGTTCCTCCACCGCTTCTCGTGGGTCCAGCGGAAGATGCACGAGGCGGTGAAGCCGCAGAAGGAGGTTTTCCGCTTCCTCGACGGGATCATCCAGCAGCACGAGGAGCAGAACGACTAATCGGCCGACATGGAGCTTTCCGACTTCATCGACGCCTTCATGCTGGAGCGGAACAAGGCGGAGAAGAGCGGAGAGCAGCACTGCTTCACGTACTTGACTTTCTCTTTTCTATCCCCTCTTTCTGCTTTCAGGCACGAGCAGCTGAGGAACGTCGTGTTCGACATGTGGTTTGCAGCCGTAGATCATCGGCCGTCCATCGGAATCCACGTAAACACGAATCGAGACGTTTAATTCACGATTCAAGCTGTCGAGAATGTTCAGAACTCGGCTAATCATCTGCTCTTGGCTCATGTCTCGCCAATCGTTGTCGGTGAACGTCACCCAAGTGTCCTCGTCCGTGTGATTTTCATTAAGGAACCTTACGACGTCGTATTCACACAACGGGCCCTACAAGGCAAGGTTGCTGCTTCTCGAGTCGACGGACTTCAGATTGACCCATATTCCATCCAACTTACGTGGTGGTTCTCATCGCACAAGCACCAAAAATTGCCTTGATGAGAGCGACAGCGGGCGCCGTTCATGCACGGCTGCTCGAGGCAGTAGTCGACGTCTTCGCACAAATCGCCCGCGAATCCAGTCGTGCAATCACACACGAACTGGTTCCTGACTACATCGTGGCAGCATTCTCCGTGGCCATGGCATTTGAAACGGTAGGCATTGCAAGTGTCGAGAGCTTGAACGTCCAGCAAGCCCCGCAATAATACCGAAAAAAGCAGCAAAACGGCAGCCATTCCGAACGGCGATCGAATGGCTTCCGCTCTAACGCAATGTTTATTTGAGTGGAGGAACGGCGTCGAGTGTTCTCTTTCGATTTTTCACGTACATCATCCGCCCGCTGTTTATCTCTCTCGTAACTGCCCAATGTGATTCCCGCTATTGGATTGTTTAGTTTCAAACTCGGCAGCCCCCGCTCTGCAAATTAGATCTGACGAAAACGTCCGTTGAACTCCGAACGGCGGCTGCAAAGCCCACTGAAAAACTAAACAAGCAGACTGTACGAATAACTTGCTCTTCGGATCACCGGAAGAAATCAAAAATCACCCACTCGCGTGCTGGACCCAACGAAAAGAAGCGAGCGGCCAATGCGGAGATGATTCGCGTCAATTCCTCGGCATTGAATCACAATCGATGGCCGCAAATTGAATGAGAGGAACGTTCCGCTCTTCCTCCCGAACGGCCGGCCGGTTGTTTCGGCTGACGATCAACCCGACGAGCCCGAAATGGGCTCACGACTCCCGAATGTGCGCCTTCTGCTCGCTTTCATCACGTTCTTCCTTCTTCTACTCGCTGCTCCAAGCGGCGCCCAACGAACTCGCCACCGCCGCGCCCTCTACTCCTCGTTCTCGCACGTGCACGAGGCCGGCCGAGTGGTGCGGATCGCAACCACGTACACGAGTGTGCTCGAGTTCTGCACGGGCGTCCTCCTCTCGGAGCACCTGGTGCTAACTGCAGCGCATTGCGTTGTTTCGGACGACATGGGCGAGGCGACCGCCGTCGAAGTGAGCGGCAACGGGCGAACGTCGACGAACGCGACCATCTTCAAGCACCTCGCGTACACGACCGGCGAGCTCAAGCCGCACATGCAGGCGTCTTCCATGTGCAACGATGCAAGTGGAGGAATGCGAGGATTCAATCGATTGCTCGAATTTCAGGTCGCCTTCTTGTTCCTCCGCACGCCCCTCCCGCTCCCGCCGAACTGCCCGACACTCGTGGTCGACTGCAATCCCGTGCACATTCAGAGCGGCCAGTGCGTGGCGCACGGCGTAGGGATCAACGAAAGTTCGTTCATTTCTCCGTTGCATTCCTCATGCTTCCTGCTTCAGGAAACGACCTCTCCGGCTCCATCCAACGAATTCCGATGCCGCGCATCTCGAAGGCGCTCTTCCCGTTCGACACGAACAAGTGCTACGAAACGGTGTACGCGGGCAGCGAACGGCTCTGCCAGGGCGATTCGGGCGGCCCCGTGATGTGCCCGAACTCGGAGACCGGCGGCTACTCGCTCGTCGGAATCAACGTGCAGATCGTCGGCCTTCCGAACCTCCAGGAAAAGGCGACCGTCATCGAGGCGTGCCAGGAATCGATGGGCTCGATTGTGGCGAACACTAATGCGATCGTCGAACGTGAGCGACACTTCTCATTCCCCTTCCATGTTCGCTTCCAGTGATCAGCTTCCTGCCCGCTCCCCTAAAGCACGTCGTCCAGGCGTCGGTTGTCTTCAAGGATTGCCCGCTCTGAAGCCACACGCCTCGCGCTGTTCCACGAGCAATCGATCGACCGCTAGCACGAGAGAATGTTCTTCGTTTATCACAGAAAAAATAAATACGACAATGAATGAGCATTGTGCGGTCATTAGAGTGAATAGGCGGAGAGGATCGGAAGGAGTCATCGGGCCGAAGTGATCATGAGCAGGAAGAGGAGCGAAATGAACACAGCGGTGGCCAGGGGGCTCATTCCGAGTGGGCGGGTAATCCGTCGGGGGCGACGGAAGGACGGAGATTTCGTAAGAGAGTTCCGGTCGGCGGATTTTGGTCGGTTTTCGAGCGAGTCGGAAGAACCCGAGCGGCAGTCGGAGTCGTTGCTCCCTTCCTCCGCGTTCTCGTCCTCGGCCTCGCTGTCCGACGAGTCGCTTGAAGGGATCGACGAGCACTGAGAGCGAGTGGACTGCTGACCGGGCTTGTGCATGAGCGGCAGCACGATGCCCGAATCGGCGTCTCCGTCCTCGTCCTCCGACCGCTCCGAGAGGGTCATCGCCTTCTCCAGCAGCCGCACGCACTCCGTGTGGCCCTCGCCCCGGGCGTCGTGCAGGGGAGTCCGCTGCCAGCGGTCCTTCGGGTCGGGCTTCACGTGCGCCACGTTGATCAGGAAGCGGATGATCTCGGCGTGGCCCTCGGAAGCGGCGAGATGAAGAGCCGATCGCTTGTCGTAGTCCACCAGCTCGAGGTTCGCCTTCTGCATGAACAGCCGGCGGATCGTGTTCAAATCGCCCGCCTTTGCAGCGAACAGCAGCGAGACCTGCAAAAAGAGAAGTTACGACTGCTCATTTGCTTTTTTCGCTGACCACTTGCTCCTTCTGCCCGTCGTACGACCGCTTCCGCGGATCGATCTTCACGCTCGTCTCCGAGTTGGCCAGGATGTCTACAGAAAGAAGGAGATGATAGAAGAAAGAGGTAGGCAGTCCTACCGTAGGTGTGAAAGTTGAACTGATTGATCAGCATGTGGCAGAATGCAAGCCCGCGCACGCTGTTTCCTTGCCGATTCAAGGGCGGAGAGTAGAGCGCGAGGCCGAGGACGTTCGGAATGACGACCATCAGGATTCCGCTAACTCCCGACTTGGCCGGCAGCCCCACGTGGAAGGCGAATTGTCCTAAAAATCGCTACGCTAAACCAAAGATCTAGGATATGAATCCCACCAGACTCATCGTACATGCCACAGGACGACATAAGCGAGAGAAGGTCCCGCACGGATCGAGCAGCCAGCACTCGCTCGCCCGTCACCGGACAGACGCCGCCGTTCGCGAGAGTGGCCGCCATAATCGAAACTGAGTCGCAGTTGACCTCCATCGAGCACAGTTGGACTGAAAGACGATAGTTGTAAGAGAATGATTGTAAATCAGCCTACAGTAGAAATCGAGGGTCTCCATCAAGTCGGTATCGGGCGGGAAGCAGGAGTTCTCGCGCATGTAGTAGGCGAGCGCCTTGTTGCGGTCGGCGGTCGCCCGCTCGCTCAGGAACACGCCATTATTGAACCCGACATACTCGCCGCCAGCCAGACGTCGGTACTTTGCGAGCATCTGCAATCTCCGCGGTAAACAAAGAGGAAAAGATGAGCGTACGTGATCAAAGCGGTCGGCCAGCGGCTCGCCGGTCTTCAGCAGCGAGCACGTGACGATTGCCCCCGAATTGATGAGCGGATTGTTCGGCTTGTTGTTGGCGTCCAGGCAACTAAAGTGTTCGATTAAAAATGATTTAATTTCGAACGACCTACATCTCGTTGAACAGCCGGCCCGAAGCCTCTTGGCCGACGAATCCGTGCACGTACTCGCTTCCTCGTTCGCTCGTGGCAATCGCGTAATCTGAACACACGGGTAGCTATCAAGCATTGTTCGTCTGCTTACTGAACGCCTTCGAAACGGACTGCAGGCAGAAAGGGACTTTGGTGTCGCCGAAGGAGCACCTACAATCTCTGTTGAGTACTGTAGTCCTGGTTTTGCTCACCGTTGACCGTCGATCGATGTAATGGACACTCCGAAAAGATTCGGGTTGATGCGGGCCAATTGCGGAATGTAGTTGGCGACTTCCCCGCTGTCGATTAGACGACACTGGAATCAAGAGCTTGATTTTTCGATGCAGTCGAGAGCACTCACTTTCTCGTAGATCTCACCGATGATTCGAGTGAAAGAGCCCCACGAGGGGATGACCAGGTCATTCTGGAGGGTCTTCGAGATGAGCGACTGCAATCCAATGCTTATGAGCAGAAGGAAGGACGCAAATCACCATCGATTCGGCGATGCACCGCATGAAATCCTCGCGGGCCAGCTTCCAATGCTTGACGACCTTGGCCTCGCACGAGCGTTCCTCCTTCTCTTTCTCAATTGCCCAGATCTGAGCCATCATTGGAGCAAGACGGGGGTCGTTCTCCTGCAGCCCGTAGTTCTTCAGCACCTGCAGCAGAATGAGGAGTCAGTGGACGAGAGAGCGGGAGGCACTTGCCATGATCAGCTTGCCGATGCTCGCTTGCGACTTGTTCGGAATCTTGAACCTGCAATTCGCACGAATCACTTGATTAGAAGAAGGCTGGGGACTCACATCTGGTAGATGAGCTGCTCGGGCGACTCCTCTTGGAAGGCGAACGTGTTCGCGAGACCGCCGGCCGTTCCCTCGAGCATCTTCTGAATGGAGATCTTCCGCCGGTTGCTCTCCTCCATGAGGGGCGCGAATTGGTCGACTGAAAACATGGTAAACAATTGGAACCACAAGGGAAACGCTGTGCTTTTAAGCGGGGCGTCGAGTGAACTTTTGGGTTCGATGACGTTGCGCGGCGGCGTTCAGCCGACAGGACAGCACGGAGATCACACACCCCCGCGCTACTCCCCCAACGATCGAGATCATCGACCCCGAAATAAAGAAGACGTCGCGGTGGAAGGAACAGTCGGCGAACTCCCGGCCGGCCGGCTGACGGTACGGCGGCGGCGAAGACGGACGGACATTCCTCCCCGCTCCCGTTTTGATCGTTCGTGATCAACGACAGCATTCGAGACGCCCGCCGCTGCACAAACAGACTGACGGGAAGATGATGAACGAGCGGTCGTTTGGTGCGGAAGTCGACCGGCGGCCGCAAGTTTCGCAACGAAAAAAGGAGACCGTAGTTCGGTTGGCGGTCGAGTGACGGCGAAATTGTCGCTTGTTCTTCGCTCTTCCCTCTATTAAGAAAAGTAAAACACTCTCCCACTCGTTCCTTTGTGTTTTGTGCCCTTCAGCATCCCTCCCGAACTCACTAATGGCCATGGAGTACTTGCGGACGATTTGCTCGCAGGAGCTCTCGGTCGCCGACATCGCGAAGTTCTCCAGCGGGACGGACATTTCGGACGGCTGGTCGACGGTCGGCTTCGTCTCGTGCGGCAACCGATCGGTGGGATTTCGCAAGCTTGTGATCGGGGAACGGTGGCTAAACGAAAACAATCAGCTTTGTTTTCTAACTGTTCAAGAGCGCAAAACAATCACGAGAGAGAGAAAGACGGACGGACGGGGAATCCCCGCGCCCGCAGGAGCGTTCTGCCGCCGCGAACGTTCCCGATCGACGGTATTTATTGCGGAACAACCAAAGAATAGGCGGCCGTCTTCTGCAGTCGGTCGGGCATCCCCGCACGCCCTCCATCAACACGCGCCTCCGCCATTTCAACGCCAACCGGAGGGGGCGGAGTGGGCGGAGAGCCTTGGGGTCGACGAAAGACGGCAGCGTTGATTTACGACCGAAAGGAAAATTCGACCGTTGGAGACGATCGGGGCTGCCGTCCCGTCGATTCGCGGAACGGCCGCCTTCCGTTCGTGCACAAAACAGCCGGTCGGTGGGGATCTCTCGACCGAACGACCAGAACGCCCGCCCGCCCGCTTCGATCCGAAGTGATTGCTCGCTCGTTCGGGCACGACCCCACCGTCCAGTTCGCACAGCAAGACGATCGATCTTTCTTTGTGTAAACAGAAGGAATCCCCACGGTGGTGGGCGCACGCGACTCCCATCAAAAGGACGTTCTTGTTCGCTACTTTCTTTGACACGCCCCAAACTTCCTGGTGTTTCCTCACCGCCTACTGTAATGACCGGAGACAAACAGAAAAGAACAGATTAATCATCATTCGAACCGATCAAAAATGTTTCTCGTACTTTAGTCCCCGAACGGTTGTGATGTTCCCGGGCTTCCGCTAAGCAGCCCACCACCCTCTAGTTTGCTTCGTCCAATAACAAACACGCGCGAGCGATCACAACGATGGTGATGAATCTGTTCGACGAACGCCTTCAATCATAAGTCGACCGGCCGGTCGTCGTTGTCTCATGACTCGGAGCAGAAGTTTAAAATAGTTCCGGGAATCGGCGGTGTCGCGCGAAGAAGTGCGAGTACCGTAGAATATTCTGCTGCTTTCTTGCACAAGTAAGAAGAAATGGAAGTACTGATCAGAGATCCGCAATAACGAATGCTAGAGAGCTGTATTTGGGTTTCCAGATTCTAGTAGGAAAGCCGCTGCCTCAGTCATCCCAATTAGCCGTTCTGAACCGATGACGAATGCTCAAGAAGTTCAGCAGGTTCGCTACTGGCTGAATTCGTCCACGTGCTATTATTCGTATCGCTTCCAACATCCACGAATGGCCGCTACTCGTCGAAGTCAGTTCATCTTTGTATCCATCGAAGGTATGCCTGTTCTCTTACACTCTTGACTGTTTCTTCTACGTGATGAGAGATCATTCGGTCCGCAAAGAACAGGATGGTGGCGAGTATGGGCGGCCTCGATTCCAAGAAGACATCGTAAGAACCGACGGAGGGAACTTTTTGTCGACCCACGAGGGAAGGTCGCAATTAGCGACAAGTGAGAACATTCGACAAAGCATTGAGTACACGTCATTGGTCCAATGCACGGCCATAAATTTCTAAATCAGTGTTCTCACCAAATGACTTGAAGCGTAGAATGAAGACGAGTGAAACATTCCAGCGGTGTGTTCTCGTGTTACATCGTCGACAGTCGAACGTGCGCTCTCCTGACCGGAGATTTTAATTGGGATTAATTAACCGCCCGAACGGAGTTCCCGCACTCATCCGCCGGCATTTCGCCGCAAAGGCCGCCCGTCCGCCGGCGGCGGCAAATGAGGAGGCAGCGGCGAGAATTAGGGGCGCCGAACTGCCCGCCGAGTGCGTGGACGTTTTTGGCGACCGCAAGGCAGGATTTCCCGCCCGCTTCCTCGTTCTGCTGCTCCAGCGTTTTCGGTTATGTTTGCGTTCACTCCAGCCGGCGACTTTTTACCCGCCGATGGTGCCGTTGGAGGGGAGCTTCGAGTTGGCGGACGGGCGGCGGATGTTCGGCCACGTTTTCGGTTGGAGTCGGGCGGCTTTCAGTGGAGAAGAATCGCAGGAAATCGGATTATTTTCGGAGCAGTGGGCCGTTTGTTTCGTTGAGGACGACGCGGAATACCGACTCTTGCAGTCATTCTTCGATTGCACGAGATCTTCCGCAAATCGCCGAAATACCGGGCATTACGCCAATAAATGTAGTTTTTGTTCGAGAAATTCGTTTCTTTTCGATTGGATCTTGTCGCAATCAATCGACGGACGAGTGGAACGAAGGAAGCGCGAAGATGTCCGCTTTTTGTGAGCGATCGGAGTGCGCGGCGATCGGCGAGCGGAAAAAGCGGGGAAGACGCGACCGCCCGCGACGAACACCCGCCCGCAAGCTTTCGCCCTCCACCCGCTCGCTCGCCCGCCCGTCGGCTTGCTGGGGTCGGCGGCGTGTTGTTTGATTCTTCGGTTTTCGAACGTGTTTTCGGTCACTGCGGGGATTTTTCGTAATTCCTGACCAACGACCTCCTTTTCGCTTCTGACTCGTGATTTTTCCCACGAATTCCTCGGATTTCATCCCGAATTTTCAGATTTCTCGCATTCTTTTTGTTTCTGCGGAATTCCACGACAAATCGTTTCTTTTCGTCGACGTCCTCCTTGTTGCTCATGTGGAGGCGAACTCGGGCGACGGCTTGCAATCGATCCGACCGCTGCACTCGCGTTTCACGAGTCTCCACGCAGCGGGTGAATGGTGCAGCCGATGTTCGGCCGAGTTCCCAGTGAAGACTGCAACCACTCGAAGAACGGCGTGTGTTCAAAGTGAGTCCATTCTTCTCGTCAATCCATTGCATTTATTTTCCCCGGCTTCCAGATGCATTCTTGAGCAAACGTACAACCTGAGCGGCCCGTCGACGCCGCTGAAAATCCCGCCGGCTGCCGGCGGCTACGCGGTCACGAACCACGCGGAGACGCCGACGAGCACGCCGATCCTCGACTTCTTCCAACTGCGCAACGGGAGCCAGCCGTCCAACGGGCCGACCACCTACCTGCCATCAGCCGACGGACATGTGAGTACGAATTGCGGTCGATAGTCGGCCGGTTTATCACGAGTTTCGTCCCGTTTTGCCCCTCGCTTGTTGCCTGACTCATCCCGCCGCCTGCCGGCCGCACGTCAAGCGGCCGGCGGAACGCTTTGCGGACGACGCGATCGAAGATTCCGGCGGCCGCATTTGCATTTCGCTTGAATCACTCGGTTGCAAAACACGACCACTGATTTCCGTACTCTCCCGCTTGCACACGTGAATCCGCCGTCCGCCCGCCATTGTTTTCGGATTTCCGCCGGTTTCTCTTATCGCCGGCTGCGCATCGAAATACGCCCGACTTGCGGCTTCCCGTCGGCATGCATTCGGAGAAACCCGTCGCTTATTGGAAGGTTTTGGCGGGTTCTTTTGTTGACGTCTGCATAAGCGGGGATTTCATGCAAATTTCTGCCACAGCAGCGAGCATTTCGTTTCGTTTCGTTCATTTCCACGATGTGGTGCTTCGTGCATTGCTGCCGCTTCTTTCAGGCGGCCAAGCACCACGCGAGTCCGTCGACGTCGGGAACCTCGCCGCCGTTTTCCGTTGATCCTGCGCGTTCGCTGCCGACGGACGCCGTTTGCGACGAGCAGCCCCGCTCGATCGTCCGAACGCCCGCCGTCGCCGGCCGCTCGCCCTCGCCGCCGACCGCGCTCTCCGCTCCGTCGAGTGCGGACTCCTCGCCGCTGAAGTTCGTGGCCCGCGAAGGAAGCGAACATCCGCGAGATTCCGTCGACTCGTCCTCCTCGTCCGTCGGCCCACCGCCCGCCATGCCGCCCACCGCCGAAGGGGGCTCTCGCGTGGTCGTCCAGAAGGTGACCACCGCCCTCGTGAACGACGGGACGGTCGAGGCGGCCGTCGAGCTGACCGAGCGCTGGGACGCGAAGCTCGGCTCGTTGGACGACGACGTGGAGGAAGACTACACGTTCACTTCCTTCGCCTCGCTGAACCGCCAGTTCCACCGGAGGATCACCGAAGAAGAGGGCGAAATCGAGCTGGACGACGACGACGAGGAAGGTGCCAACGGCCTTCTGCAGACAACCACCACGCAGCAGGTCGTCGTTCTGGTGAGTTCCTTCCGATTCTTCTTTCTTGTTGATCAAAACATGTTGGGGAATGTTGTTGCCTGCTTTCTCGCCGTAAAGACGAACGGGAAGGCGAGTTGTTGTGCGATTCTGGCCGCTAAACGATCGTTTTATTCATGAGTGTCTTTCCGAAAGCCGTCTGCCTGCAAACATTCCGTTCTTCCTGTTCTCCTCGACGGAATGGTCGTCTTATGGGACAAAAACATCCTTCTTTTGTGTCCATCTTGCTGTTTCTTCTCTTGCCGAACGAAACCTTCGGAAATGAAAGAACGAACGCCTGCTCCCATCAAATTCGTCTGTCCGTCCTCCTATTCCTTTACCTAATCCTTTCGCTGTTTAGAACGGACGGACGGTGGAGAAGCCGAAGGAGAGCCTGCTGCGGCTATTCGAGTCGGAGTTCTTCAACGTGCCCATCGCCCTGCAGTATTTGTACAAATCGAACGACCCCACCGTCATCCTCTATTTGGGTTCGTTCCGCCAAGCTTTCTTCGGACATCTCCCTTCTGTTCAGGCAACCGACTCCGCCGCTTCCCGACCGATGAAGTCGACTTCTTCATCCCGCAACTGATCGCCCTTTACATCAACAACTCGAATGTCGCCTCGGGGATCCACAGCTACATCATCGATCGGTGAGCTTCCGTGTTTGTCCTCTTCAATGACCGTTTGTTGTCCAGATGCAAGGAGTCGATCGAGTTCTCGTTGGAATGCTACTGGCTGCTCGAGGCCTACGGCGTGGAGCAGTTCAAGACGCACCACAAACGAGCCCAAGGATTCTTCCTCCGAGAGACCATCTTCAACGAGTACATGCGCTCGAAGCATCAGCGAAGAGGAAAAGGAAGCACTCCAGCGGCGGCGGCCGCCCTCCACCACCGCTCTCGATCGGATGCCCGTGAGTTCCCTTTCTTTCATTCGTTTATTCTCGGCGATGTTCAGGAGTGGACGAATCGCCCGAATCGGACGAGTCGGCGGACGGATCGCCGCCTCCGCCCGAAGCCAACGGCCTGCCCAAAAGCCACTCGTCGCCGGTGATGAAGCGGACGGAGAGCTCGCGGAGTGTGCGCAGCATCTCGAATCCCGCCAACCTCTCCAGCGGCCACGCCTTCGACAACAGCTGTCGGTGCTTCAACGAGCAGAACGGCGAGACGACCGACGTCTTGGAGGTCGAGTGCACGTGCGGAGTAAGTCAACGTCTCGCTTCTCTCATTCTCTTCTTTTGCTGCAGGCCGATCAGAAGACCCGTCCAGAGCTGGAGTTCGTGAACGCGCTGATCGCCATCGGGAACCGCTTGAAAGAGATCCAGCCGCGTCACGAGAAGTCAAAGCGGCTGATTTACGAGCTCTTCCTTCTGAACCTCAACTTCCCCGCACGCGTTTGGCTGCCCCTCTACGCCGACCGCAGTTCCCACCTGCTCGTGCGCATTCCGCACACGGAGGGCTGCGTGCTGAACAGCAAGGACAAGGCCCCCTACTGCATCTACTGCGAAGTGGTCGAGGTGGAGAACGTGAGCACGTGCGAGCTGCCCGCAAAAGAGGTCGAGACTGGCGAGGTGAGAAGGGGCCTCTAATTCTCCTTTCATCCTCGTTTGCAGACCACAATCCAAGCCCCGCTCCTGCCGCCCGTCGTGAACGTGACCACGCCGAACGGGAACGCTCTCGTCAACTCCTTCGGGCCCTCGTTGAGTCCCGTCGAAGAGATGGCCGCCGCCGCTGTGGAGCGGGCCCTTTCGCGCAACGACCTCGCCGCGAGCAGCAGCGAGCCCGTCCTCAACGACACGGGCATTCCGGACGATCAGGTGGGAAGAAGGAGGAACGGTTTGCAGGGACTTCATCGTTCCTTTCAGCTCATCCATTTCGATCGGATCATCGACGAGACGCGCTCGATGGCCGACTCGGACGAAGTCTACTCGCAGTTCTCCGACGAGCCCGACTTCAACGACAAGCCGCTCTCCAAACTGGACAAAATTCGCCTCCGATTGGCGAGATTGAAGCGGCGAAGAAAGCCGGGGGTTCGTTCTTGTTTCTTCGTGCATTGAAGTGAACTCCGTCGAGCTTCAGATCGCCCACACGGCCGACGATCCGTCCGCGTCGGCTATGAGCGAGCCCTGGGAGGAGAAACAACGGCGAATCCAATCGGCCTCTCCGTACGGCCACCTGCCCGGCTGGCACCTCCTGCCGGTGATCATCAAAACGGGCGACGATCTGCGGCAGGAACTGTTGGCCTACCAGCTGCTCACCACCCTTCAGGTGCGTTCCTTTTATTCACACTGCTCTACAGGGTGTCCCAGAATGGAAAATAACCGGTCGAACGCGCGGGCGGTGTCGGGCGCGACTCGCGCCTGTCTGGCGGAATTGGGCGAGCTGATTTGCTCGCTTTTCGGCTGCTTTTGGATCAAGAACTCGTTGAAATCGAGATTTCGGGCTGCTCTGACCAGTCGTGGACCAACCAACAGCAAGCCACAGCTGGAACACTCGCGCAGCTGCAAAACCGATCGTGAAGCGCGGCTTTGCGCTGAAAAACGGAGTTTCACGCGTAAAACCGTTAAAAAAGTTGTCGAATCGATCGGAATTTAACCGAGTCGGTCAATCAAAAATTGCGGATTCGATGCAGCTTGTTGCGTGCCAAGATTTGTGCGATTTGGGCGTCTGACAAGCGTTTAAACGGTCAGGAAAGACCAAAATCAGCTCGCTCATTTGCGCCAGACAGGCGCGAGTTGCGGCCGAGATCGCGCGCGCGTTCGACCGGTTATTTTCCATTCTGGGACACCCTGTACTCGTTGCTTGTGTTCAGAACATCTGGAAGGATGAGGGCGTCAACCTTCTCCTGCGGCCGTACAAAATCCTCGTCTGTTCGCACGACTCGGGCATGATCGAGCCGATCCCCAACGCGTGCTCGTTGCACCAGGTCGGCCTCTTCGATCCGTATTTCGGGTGATTATTCTGACCGTTTAGATCAAAAAGAACCTTTGTTCGAAGCCCTACCTGGACGACGCCGGGCAGCCGTACGTGCCCACGCTGCTCAGCCACTTCCTCATCAACTACGGGTCGCGTCTGTCCGAGAGCTTCCAGCAAGCGCAGCAGAACTTCATCCGAAGTTGCGCGGCCTACAGTCTGGCCTGCTACTTCCTCCAAGTGAAGGACAGGTGGGTGCAATCAACGCCTTTCGTATTCATGCTCTTCTTGCAGACACAACGGGAACATCCTGCTCGACTCCGAGGGCTACCTGATTCACATCGATTTCGGCTTCATCCTCTCCATCTCGCCGAAGAACCTCGGCTTCGAGACGTCGCCCTTCAAACTCACGCAGGAGCTGATCGACGTGATGGGCGGCCCCAACTCGGAGATGTTCGCCACCTTCCGCGAGCTCATATTCCGCGGCATGATCGCCGCCCGCAAGCACCACGAGCGCATCCTCAACATTGTCGAGATCATGAGTCACGGTAGGCGGATGAAAAGAGGAGCGAGTTCTCAACCGATCGCTTGCAGGCTCCCAACTGCCGTGTTTCCGGGCGAGCGGCAGTGCGGCGGTCCGCCTGCTGCGCGAACGCTTCCACTTGGGCTGCACGGAGCAGCAGCTGCGGACGATCGTGAACTCGCTGATCGAACAGAGCCGCGACTCGCTGACCACTCGTCTCTACGATTCGTTCCAATACTACACGAATGCCATTCAGTTCTGAGCGGGCGCCTTCCGTTTGTTGCTGGAATAAATCCCTCGATTGATTGTAATTATTTTGGTCTTCTTCCTCCCTTCTTTCGTTCATTTCTGCTCGAATTGTTCACTTCTCGCTCGTCCCAAGAACAAACCCCTTCCTTCCGCAAGCATTTCGCTTCACCGAAGAACAAACCCGCGCACGTATCGTACGTTTTGTCGTGGCATCCGCTCGTGGATTTCACTCATTTCTCCCCTCGTCTTACAGGTAACCTTTGGATTGGACTTTCAAGCCGCTCCCACTCCCTCCCTCCTTCCACCCACCTACTTCTTGTCATCGCGCCCGTTGAGGAACGTCAGAAGAATGAACATTACGGTGCTCGCGTTTGGGATTGGATTACGCGAGTGGGCGATTCGAAGAACGCGAATGAGTCGTGCGGTTTGTGACCTTTTCGTCGTTCCCTGGAGTTCTTTTTTCGCTCCGAAACGGTCGGTTCCCACGCCGAGAGGAAGTTCTCGTGCGTAATCGACGGTCGCCAATGCTGCACTTCGCGCTCAAATGAGTGCCCTTCTCCTTGTTGTGCACATGCCCCTTCCGAGCGTCGGCACGTGGCCGCCCGTCCTGCTCGTCAACCTTCACGCCATCCGCGCGTTGCCTGAGGCGATGACGGCGTGAACTCGGGACTGTTTGGTTGTTGTTCGTCGATCTCACGCTCTCTCGCCGTTGACTCCTCGCCGGCCGGCCGGAATCCAAGTGGGTGGCGCCCGTTTCGACGCGGCCGCCCGTCCGTCGGGAGCGGTCGGCCGGCGGGTGCGTTTCGTCAAAAATTTTAATCCGAATGCCGGCCGGTTGTCAGGAAGCGCGCGACGGGCAACACGCGCCGCCCCGCGGGCCGTCTGTTCGCGTTGGAATTCGCAAACATTCGAGCGAAGTTCACTCGTCTTCTTCGTTCGTGCCCCGGCCGCTCCTCCTAATTCCTGCTGCTCGTCCGTCGTCATTGTTCTCCGCCGGCCAAATGGCCGTCCGCCGGATCGCGTAATGGAGGCGAGGCGGAAGTTCGGCCGACCGCTCGCCGTCCGAAACAAGCGCTGCGACTTCGGTCGATTTCCGGTCGGTCCGCCTCGTGCTCGCCGTCTTCCGCGTTTCTCAACTGACGTCTTGGTGTGGCCGCCGTTTGAAACCCGGAAACGGGCGCCTGGTCGATCGCCCGGTTGTCATCCGCTCGCTTCTGCGGCCTTCCGTTCCGTCCTCCCGCTCCACCTTCCGCCGCCTTTTGCTCGTGCACGTCGCCCGGCCGGCCGTCCGCTTCGGGCGACGCGGACCGTTGCCACTGTAATTGAATTGGTGTGTTAGTGAGCGGGACGGATTTGTGGTCACCAGTCGGAGCAAAAGAAGACGGCGGCCGGCTGTTTGGAAGCTCGAACTTCTGCCTTCTTTTGTTGTGGCTCACTGGATGACTGCCTGGCTTTCTTTTGTAACCACTCGTTTGATTGATGCTCTCGTTCGACCGCCGTCCACTCAAGCATTCCGCTCGTTTGCCGCCCGCCACTTCCGCCTTCGGCTAATCGGCGGCTGTCGATCGTCGACCCGAACGGGCGGATTTGGGGTCACGCGAGCGGCATGAATTTCTGAGGAGTTCGCTTGATTTCGGGCCGCTTGACGAGCATTCGGATGATCCACAAGGGCATGGACAAGAAGCAGGAGATCTCCGCTTTCCCGAGCGAACTTGAAGCACGCCCTTTTCGGGGGTCTTTTGATCGTCTTCCACGAACTCACGAGATTTCCGGCGCCGACCCTCTCGAATGGGAACTTCGGAGCGCTCTTTTGTTTTGGGCGGGATTCGCGGCCGAAAGTCGCGATGAATTGGGCGGGCGAGCGGGACGGCGGCCGTCGGAATCCCGGCCTTCGTTCTGCGGACGTCAATTACGCGCCCTCCCGTCCGCTCGTTCTTTCTTCGTTTATTCCCGATTCCGATCGTCGACCTTCTGGCCTGCCCTCCGTCATGCGGGTGTTGCGGTTCGAAAGCTCAAGATGCCGCCTGCCTGCCGAACGACGAGTGGACTCGCGGGCCGGCCGTTTGAAAGCGATCCAAAACAAACACCAAAAGGCCACCGGCATCACCGCCGAAGTTGTTCGGTTTATTTTCGTTTAGAGCGGAAATAAAAGCCGCCCGTCATGCTCGTGGATGCCGTTCGTAACGACCGAACGGCTTCCCGAATTGTCGCTTCTGGTCGCTGATTTCCGTTGAGCACTCGGCAGTCCGCCCAGCCGCCTACCGTCCGCCCGCCCGCCGGCCCGCTCGAAGCCAATTTGCCCGTCGGTCCGCCGAAAGAAGTGGGCGGGGCGGCCTCCGTCGTTCGGGATTCCGCCGCCGTCGTCGTCGGCCGTGCGGAGGTCGGCGCCGGATCGGGCGTTCATTTGCGAAATGAGAGGATGGGCGGTGGCCCGATCCCCTCTTTGATCGCCTTGTCGACGTTCTAATCGGCTCTTCTGCCGGTCGCTTCCGCCTTCTTATGGTCGTCTCCGAATATCTTCATTTGGGCCCGAATGGAGCCTCTTGTCCGCTGTGTGACTCAAAAGAAGCCCCGAATGATTCGAATCGACGGGCGGGAAGCCGTTCGGCGGCGTCGAGAATGTTCCTCTGTTTCATCGAACGCCCGCACTCGGTTGACATCAGTGCGACCTTCGGACACGCGTGTCGGAAGGGTCGAGGGCGCCCAAATCCTCCAGCGTTCTCCTGACTTCCGGCCGCCCGTCTGCGAGTTTTGGCGGTCGTCCAAATGCTTTCCTCGTTCTTCCGCGTGTTGATCCCTTCGATTTGGAACGCATGAGCGCCCGCACGCCGCTCCTCGTCCGCGTGCCCAAATGAGCTCAAGAGAGGAGAGGCGCGTGGGATTCGGGCGGGATTACGACTTCGGAGAATCCGCCGAAGACGCCAAGAAGAAGGCGGGACGCAAATTGGCCGACGACTGCAGCAAGACGCAACTTCTGCCGTCCGTCGGTCTGGTTTCGTTCGCCCGCCAATGACGTTCGGTTCGAGTGCGGACTTCCGCCTCGTTGCCACTTGGATGCACCTAATTTCTTCTCTTATTCGCTTGCGACTCGTGGAAGTCTCCCGCCGCGACGGTCAGACATTTTTTAATTCGCCCTCTTCTTCTTTTTGTCCAACGGTTCGTTGAATCGAATAAAAGGCGGAAGGCGGAGAGGGTACTTAAGCACGCGACCCACTCGTCGGCGTCCCCATTCGGCCGCTCGCTTCGTGATTTCCGATTCCACTGTGCTCCTGTTCTTCGTCCAACCTTGAAGCTTTCAGAAGATGTCCATGAGCACGTGACTTCGGCCCACCGCCTTCTCCGATGTCATCGCTTTTGAACGGCCCTTTGACCGTTACGATTGTGGCCGCTGGCACCCTGTTCAACGCCCTCACCATCTTCGTGCTCTTCACGAGGAAAATCCAGCGGTACAGGCAGTCGGTCTACAACTCGCCGCAGACCCGCAAATTCTCCAACACGATCCACAACGATCGTTGCTCGACCGAAGCGACGAACAACCCGCTCGCCTCCACTCGGAAGCGGCCCACGCGGAGCAGCGGCAGTCGCCCACGCGTCTACACGTTCTTTGTGTGGCTGGCGGTCTCCGACACCTCGCTGCTGCTGTGCGCACTGCTGCTCTACTCGTTGCCCAACCTGGTCTCCGATCTGGGCCCCTACGTTCATTTCTTTCCACTCTTCTACTACCTCTCCAACACCGCCCTCACCTCGAGTGTAAGTTGGGGCGAGTGACCGCGAAACGCCCACAAACAGTGGGATGCTTCAGTTTACGCGTTCTACTTCCGCCTTCCCCCTCGTTTTGTTCTTGCGGACGTCGTTCGGTAATCACTTTTGGACGGGCGGATTTCGAAGACGAAACGAAGAGGAAGCGGTTGGAGCGGGCGGCCGGAAAATCGATGGGAAAATGCGGACTGTTCGTTTGTCAACCCGAATCTGCCCGCAAACTGTTTGATTGACGGGGCTTGACCGCCGGCCGTCGCCCGTCGAAAACCAACGATTAAACGAAAGTTCGTGAATCGATTGTTGTCGTTGCAGGTGTGGTTGATCTCCGCGCTGATGCTCGACCGCTACCGTTCGCTGGTCGTGAACAAGTTCTCCGTTCGCTCGAACACGCCGGCCGTCAACCGGCTGCTGCTCGGCGTCGTGGCCCTCGCCTTCGTCTTCAATCTGCCTCGCTTCTTCGAGATCGGCACCCGCTTCGACGAGGTCGCCCAGCGGACGGTCATCTTCCAGACGAAGCTCGTCGAGTCGTCCGCCTACATGATCGGCTACCGGATCGCGGGAGGCCTGATGTTCTACTCGCTCCTGCCGTACATCTTCCTCTTCGTCCTCGGCTTCAAGGTGAGTGCAAGAAGCAGCAAAGTAGCCCCCGCTTTCCTCCAAACTGACATCAATTCGAAGCGAACACGCCGAAAGGTGTTCGCTTGATGAAAAGACGGCTAATGAGCCACCGGGCGTCTCGCCTGGAGCGGACGGCTGTCGACCGAAATCAGCGGTTTTTTCCTCCACAGACAGACGACCTAATTGGCGGCTGCTGGAGTGACGAATACGAATACGAATACGAATTTATTCGGTTCAACCAAGTAAAAGACAATTGCGAGATTATCTAATGGCTTGGTGCGAATACATCGACAGTTCCTTCCATTCGAGCCGGTCCTGCGCGAGTTGTTGCCATTGGGGTCCAAGGGTTATGTCCATGTCCTTGCGCCATCGGTCGGGGGGACGTCCGGCAGTACGCCTGAGGTCGTACGGCCACCAGAAGGTCGTGCGCGTCGCCCATCGATTGTCCGTGCGTCTGGCCACGTGTCCGGCCCACGCAAACTTCCGTTCCAGTGCGTCCTCGACCGCGTCCTTGAATCGGGTCCGCGCTCGAATGTCCGCACTTGGCACGCGCTCGCGTAGGCTCACTCCGAGGGTCCGCCGTTCCATCGCCCGTTGGGTCGTCGTGAGGCTCGTCTGTTCGCTCTTCCGCATCGTCCAGGTTTGAGCGCCGTAGTTGAGTGCGGGGAGGATCGTCGAGTTGAAGAGCTGGGCGCGGATCCTGGCGTCGGGCATCTTCTTGAGCACGTCGGCGATGTTCTTGAATCCGAACCACGCGGCCGAGCGTCGTCTGCGGATCTCCCCATCGATCTCGTGCTCGGGGGTGAGTTGCTGCCCGAGGTAGACGTATTTGTCCACGAGTTCGATGGGTTCTCCGTTGAGCACGATCGGTCCCGTTCCGTGCGCGGCGCTGCAGTGACGATTAACCATTACCTGCGTCTTCTTCCGGTTGATCCGAAGTCCGATTCGGGCGCCGGCATCGTCGAGTTCGCGCAGCATCCGCTCGGCGGTTCGCGGTCCAGGAGCGAAGAGCACGATGTCATCGGCGAATCGGAGGTGGTGAAGTCGCTCGCCGTCGATTGGAATCCCGTAGTCCTCGTTCCAGTCCCAGTCGAGTGTCCGGAAGACGTCTTCGAGGGCGGCAGTGAAGAGCTTCGGGGAGATTGTGTCTCCCTGTCGCACTCCACGTCGCACGGGCACGTCGATCGGGCGGGCGAACAGTTGGAACGTCGTTGAGCAGTCCGTGTTCGTGTTCAGCAGCGTGCGGACGTACTTCGGCGGGATGCCCTGGCGGACGAGGGCGTTGATCACCGCGTTGATCTCCACGGAATCGAACGCCTTCTCATAGTCCACGAACACGAGGCAGAGCGCTGGAGTGACCTTTGGGTTAAAAGGGAACGGGTGGGGCATTTACGCAAGCAACAGTCGAGCAAACCGCAAAAGAATACGTGCAAAACGCAGCAATCTTCTGCCAACTCCCGCTGTGCTCCGCGAGTGTTTTGTTTGAAGTTCGCAGTGGAAAACAATCCATTTTGTTCTGATTTCTGCACTCGCCGGGCGGGCGACAAGCAGAAGGATTTTCGATCTCCCGTCGGAATTGGCGGTCGGAAATCCAATCGAAGACGGCGGCTGACGTACGGCCGACTTCATTGGTTTTCGAACGAATTCAACGAAACATTTCCGCCTTCAAGAGGCGCCCGCCGCGGGGGGGGGTTCCGGCCGCGTGGCCGCCGAAGTGGTCGACGGGCAAATTGGCGGAAGTCCTTTGATTTGCCCTCCCCTTCGTCCTGATGACTTCTCGGAGGCGGTCGGGGGTTATTTTTGATGCTCGACGCTCTCCTTTTTGAGCATCCATCACTCCGACGAGGAGATCGACGAGTTCCGTTCCTCCCGCAGCCGGCCGAAAATAGACGGAGGAACAATGCGAGAAAACAAAACGCCCGAATGCAGAGAACTTCCGCATATTCGTTTCGAATTCCAATGCTGACGCAAAATCCGCTCGGCTGCAGCAAACAAAACACTCGCAGAGCACAAAAAGCGCCTCGTTCCTTAACGCCGAATTGGGCCAATATGAGCGGGGAATTAGCGGAAATGTGGAGGAATTCCCGTCAAGTGACTTCATTCCCTTCTTTCCTGCGGGTACTCGGAAGATCGCCGAGTGGCCGTCCGTCAAGCCGAGTGACACGAAGCGGCGGGCGGCGGGGAATCCTCACGTTCTCGCGTGGAATTCGGAGAACCGGCGGCCGGCCACTCGTCCTCGTAATCAAAGAACAAGCGAGGAAGCCGCCCAGTTTGTAGTCGATCGAAAGACAACAATCATCTCGTTTGTTCGGATGGGCGAATGACGACCGAAGACTCACAACACGCGGATGAGCCGAACGGCGGCGCTTTAATCGCGTTCGGGCACGCAATCACCCAAGTTGACCGTTTTTCGGATTGCCCCCGAAGAGATTAGCCGCGAGCAGTGCAGACGGCGGCTTTACGTGCAGACTGTCGGGATTCGACCGTCCCGCTTCCTTTCGGGACAACTTGACCGTCGGGAAGCAACGAACGGAATGCTCGCGGCCATCCGACAGGCGGGAACATCAAAAGCGGCCGGCGTGTTGACGTTCGATCGCAAAACTTTATGATTGCAGCGGCCACTCGCTTTAATCGCCCTCCTGGGGACGAGCAGAACATTCGACTGCTTGTTTATGGGGCCATAATTCGGTTCGAGGGCTAAGGAACGCGGAAGTGTGTTCTGCTCGTCGTCCAAAAATACCCACGAGTTTCGGGGGATTAACGGCGGCCGAAGGAAACGTCAAGCAGCTCTCTTTATTCGTTTTAATCAACACACGTGCCGTCTGTGGAAAAGAGGGGGCCAAAAGGAGCTTAAAAGTCTTGCCATCTGCTTCCTAATCCCCTCCATCCGTCTGCTCAATTCGACTACAACACGCAACGAAAACACGATCAACCGGAATTGTTTAGGTGGCGATGGTCATCCGCGCAGCAGCCCTGCAACGACAGAAGATGAACGCGTACTCGGCGTCGGGCTCCTTCTTCCACACGTGCACGACGGACAGCGAGATGATTCTCGGCGCGGTCGTGGCGAAGTTCTTGCTCTCCCGGCTGCTGCCGACCACGCTCGACGTCTCGGAGCACATCGTGGGCTCGCGCGACTTTACGCGATCCGCTCTCGCAACCTTCTGCGTGGACATCTCGAACCTTGTGGTGGTCACGTCGTCCGCAATCAACCTGTTCATTTTCTACTTCTGCTCGGCGTCCTTTCGCAAGTCGCTGCACGCGTTGCTCGACCGCAAGACGCGCGCCCGCTCGCCGTTGAGCCACCACGTGTCGGTGGTCTCGTTGACGCCCGTCCAGCACAAGAAGTCGGGAGCTTCGCGCCTCCCACGGCAGCTCTCGCTACAAGTAAGGAGCACTCAAGTGCAACGACTGGAGCGAGGACGAATCAAAGAGGAACAGCGCATTCTGCGGGTTTGTTGGCCGGCCGATCAAGAGAGTGGAGTGCACTGCGGTTCGTTCGTTCACGCCCCCGCACGAGTGTCCATCGGAAAGAACGGAGTGATTGTTTGGAATTTGTGCTCACTCGTGCGTGTGGCCGCTTCGTTTTGATTCCTGCACCGCCCGCCTTCTCGCGTCTGTCGTCCAACCCCGCACCGATCGAAGTTTGCGGTTCGTGTGGTCGAATTTAACACACACAAATGGAGTGATCTGCCGCCTGTTCACCGCTCACTCGCTGCTTGCAGGTGGAGTCCGCTCGGAGGCCATCGCCGTTGAATCGAAAGGCGACCGTCGCGGGCTTGTCGCTGGCCGTCGGCGGCAACGAGTCCACGTCGCCGTTGGCGTCGGACGTCTCGTTCGAAGTCTGTGAAGTTCAGCGATTAAGTGAGCTTTCGTTTCTTCTCTTCAAGTCCGTCAACTCCGTTTTTTAGCCGTGGTCCCCGCTCAGGACGCGATCAGTCTTCCTTGACCGCCAGCCGCCTTCTTTTCTTCGAATTGGTGCCGTCGGCGCGGATGCCCGACAGTCTTCTCCCCTAACTTGCCTCTTCACACAACAAATTCGAATCTCCGAAGCCTTTTCTCCTCTCGTTTGTCATATGAACACAAAATAAACACGCGGGTTTCTTGCGAAGAGTACAGGAAACCCTACGGTTCGTCTCTCCGCTCGCGATCAACGACCGAAGGCCGGCCGTGTGTTGACATCGGCGGCTTGTTTCGAAGATCTCCGCCCGTAGGTAATTGGCCGCCTCGTTCTCGTTTTGACGAGCGCGTGTATCCGGCCGGTCGGGGCGGGAATGTCAGAGCGGCAGGCCGGGCGGCTCGTGAGTGAACGAATTTTGTTTTCGGACGGTCGGAACGACGAAACGTGCCGCTCGATCCGATTGGCGAATTTGCAATCCGACACCGTCGGAACGGGGCGATTGCGTAAGCAGCGAGGAAGCGGCCGCTTGAAACAAAGTTGCCGAAGAATCCGACGGTTGCACTCTTGAATCGGTGACGTGAAGCAAGAAGGAAGCCGAAGAGATCGATCGAACGGTCAGCCTGCTTGTCGGCCGCTTGAAGAGTGCACACGTGTTCGAGGGGTTCGTACAAAAAGCGACTTGTGTTCCTCCCGATCAGGTGGCCGGAAAAACAATTGCGGGAGGGAAGCGAGCGGCAACCAATTCGCCGCTTGATTTATTTCTCATTTGCCGAGCCGTCCGCCCGCCCGAAACATTCGCTCCGTCCGGCCGCTTCTTTGCGTCACTTTCGACTCGAGAGGGTGGAGAAGGCCGAAGAAGAAGACAGCTGCCCAGGTGGTTGTCGGCTCGAGGTACGCGGCAGGCGGAAGAAGGCGGGAGGAGCGAACAGAAATGACAAACGAAAAGCAAAAATAACACCGAAAAACGGCCGCCAGCCGATTGCTCGTTTGCCAAATTTACACCTCCGGGAAGTGGCCGGAGAGCCTACGGACGGTTCTTCTAATTGGCCGTCGATTAGGCGAGCGATTGCTGGGATTGTTGTACCTAAAGGACTTCCTCTTGCATTCCACTTCGTCTCTCCATTGATCATGCCCACTTGTTCTTCCTGACCGCCCACTCTTCTTTCTACTCGCGATGCCCGTCCTGCTGAAGCATGGCGCAAAGAACATCGCTTCGTCGGCCAGCCATCAGAGCTTCCACCGCGCCGACTCGAACCTCAGCCGCCAGTCCTCCCGCCCGACGGTCGTGAGTGCGGGCAGTCGGCTCACGAATGCGGGCTCCAATCTGCTCAACGAAGTGCGCAGGAGGAGTCGCCACCCGTCGCTTGCCTTCTCCCAACGCCTGCGCAACCCGAAGGAGTGGCTGAAGGCGTTCAAGAACTTCTACCGGCGATGGCACTTCAAGTAAGCCCATTTCTTTGGCCGATTGAACGGGCATCTATTGTAAACGAGAATTGAAATCAAGTTTTGCCCACGTTCTTGATTTGATTGTCTGAACTAACAAATTTCCAGGTATCTACTTCCCCTTGTCTTCGTTATGATCTACATGTTCATTGGAGCTCTTTTGTTCTTGTGGCTGGAATCGGGTGCAGAAGAGCAGCGGATAAACGCCCGGTAAACTCTCTACATTCATCCCATTCTTCTCTTTTCCATTTAGACGGCGAGAATACGACCGAGAAGTGGAGCTGCTGGTCAAACGGATGGAGGAGATCGCGACCGACCGGGCGGCTCAGCGGAGTCAAGTGCGGAGGCGATTCGTGCGCGAAGCGTTGGACCACTTCCACAACCAGCTGGATTTGAGCCCCGACCTCGAACCTGAATGGACGATGATGTCCGCCCTCTACTTCGCCGGAACGATCTTTACGACCATCGGTTCGTCCTTCTTGCGTTCTTTGTGCACACTTGTGTTCAGGCTTCGGGGACATTTATTGCCACACGATTGCCGGCCGGATCACCACCGTTCTCTACGCAATCGTTGGGATCCCGATCATGCTGATCACGCTGAACGATCTCGGCAAGTTTTGCTACAAGACGATCAACGAGGGGATCGCCGCGTTGGAGCGCCGATGGACGTGGTTTCGGCGGCTGTTTCGACGAGATCGCGGCAACAAACCGGACGAACTGCACTCGCTGGAGACGGGCAACGGCGGGCTGAGCGTGGACGAGCCCTCGCATCGCGTCAGCTTCAATCTGCGGTTTGTTCGCCCTCATTCGAACGAATCAATGTTTCGTTTAGGCCGGCGAGCGAAGAGTTGACGCTCGACATGGAGACGTACGGCGACAACGACGAGCCGCCCACCATGCGCAATCTGAGCGCCGAGGAGGCGAATCGCAACCGCTCGCTCGAGCCCGTCCTTCGGCAGCGCTCCGAGACGGCGGAGAACTCGATCGACATGCTGGACGGAGCGGACTTCAACGCGGAGGACGAACTGCTCCTTCCGTCCGGCCCGCCGCCCCGCATGTCCGTTGCGGTCGCCTTGAGCATCACGCTCACGTGGATCTTCGCGTGTGCGGCCCTCTTCTGCGTGTGGGAGACCGAGTGGACGTACTTCACTTCTTTGTACTTCATGTTTATCAGGTGGGTCGTTGTCTCCTTGCCTCTTACTCTCCTTGCTTCCAGCATGTCAACGATTGGACTGGGTGATGTGAACGTTGCCCGGAGGGATCTCATGGTCCTCTGCTTCTTGTTCGTGATCACCGGCCTCTCGCTCGTCTCGATGACCATCTCCGTCATTCAAGCAGCCCTCGAGGACCTCTACAAGCGCCTGTTGATGAAACTGTTGGCCGAGTACCAGGCAAAACTCGCTTCGGGTACTCCCGCCCTTGTTTCTGCTTCCATCGCTGCTTTCAGGCGATCACAAGGGCGCCTCGATGGGGTTGATGAAGTCGTGGGGCAACAGCAAGGCGGCCAAGTACCTCCTGCCGATCCTGAGTGCAGACACTCGGCGGACGGTCATGAACCAAATCCAAGAGGAGGCCAAGGAGACGGGCGTCGAGTTGCCGCCCATCTTCGAGGATTTGGACGTGAAGACGGGCATGCCGAAGATCCTCGTCGTCGCTCAAGTACTCTCTCTCTCTTTCTATCAACCACACGCACATTCATTCGTTTAGGAAGCGGCGGCCAACAAGGAGCTGGACGAGTCCGTGGTCGAGAGCATCGTCCGTCAAACCGACCCCACGCGCGTGAGCATGCCGAGCAGGACGCCCGGCCCGAACGTTGTCTACTACGACTCCTCTGCACAAACGGACGCCACCACTTTGTGAGGGACCGCTCATCCCATCCATCAAGCAATCAAACGAGTGTTCAGCGAGGACAAGAACCACCAGACGATGGAAGTGATGACCGACGAGTTGGCCATCCAGACGGACACCGAAGCGGAGGTCCAACTGAGCGACGAGGGCATCCAAACCGACTTCATTTCCTCGTCCGAAGAGGAGACCCAAACCCAGAAGATCGAAATGAGCACGAGTGAAACGATGACCACGATCTCCTCATACGAAGTTCGTTCTCCTTTCTGCCTTCTTTCTTCTCATTCTTTCGTCGCTTTAGTCAACGGAAATTCAAACCGAGACGGTCACCACAATGGAGCAGGAGCTGCAGACGTACGTGATCGATTTGGCGGAGACCGAGGCGCAAACAGAGATCGTCGAGACGAAGAATGTTCGCCTTCAAACTCCATATCCAGAGACCTTCGCCGTCGAGGTGCAAACGGAAGACGGGGTTCGTTCTCATGCTCGTCTCTCCGATCACTCGGTTGTCTTCAGGACATGGGCGAGCCCTTTAAGGGTCCCTCTCGAATCACGCAGGCCCGTCGTCGCATCAAGAAGGTGTTCGCGGGCCGCTCGTCCAAAACGCCCGACCCGCTGGACGACCGGCCGGAGATGGAGGACTGGAAGGAAGTCAGCGAGGACGAGAACGCGGTGGGTGCTTCCATTCACGGGTCCTCTCATGCAATCTCGTCCTTCAGAGCCGTTCGTCCAAGGAGTCGCTCGATTGGGACCCGATCGACGGGCTGCACGCGGAGAAGCAGCGGCCGGTCAAGGACCTCAAGCGCTTCTTCGACAAGGCTAAAACGAAGAAGAAATGAGCCCGCGGCTTGTAGTAATGAATTCCGTCTTGTTCCCGTTCGTAAATAAACTCGTGTACACTTGAGAAGAGGATGTGTTTTCCGTCGATCGTTGCTCTTTCTGCTCACGACTAATCCGATCGATTGGATGAAATCCAATGCGGCCCTTTCGTTTACAAGCGACATTTGCGTCCGCTTTGTCGGATTAACGGCGCCGCTCGCGTCTCCCATTTGTTTTCGGGCGCCCCGGCCGTCGATTTTCCCGTCCGAACGAGCGGCGGCGATCGGTGAGAAACGGTTGGATTGGCCGGCCGTCGATCAGCCGACTCCCAAGCGAGGTCAATGGCGGAGGGAGGAGAGATGGGAGGCGGCGGCAGCGGCTAAGAGGGCGCTTCGTTCCCAGCCGAAACAGGGATTGCGTACGCACAAAGCAAGCCGCCGTGTGTCGCCGCTTCCCGTCGCCCGCCCGCGTCCTTTTTTCGTCCAGCCGCGTCGCAGGAGTCGCGTTCCCGGCTGCACTTTTGAGTCGATTGGCGTCGATTCTCTTGCGGAATGCGGGGATCACGAGAATTTTTATCATTTTCGACGGTCGATTGACACCGCCGCTCACCTCGCGGATTTATCGATCGATGGCGCCTTTGCGAAACTTTTATCGAATGTCAATTTATTATTGGTTTCTCGCTGCTGAACGCGTACATATTTTCAAAAAATTGTCACTGCTTCCTGGAATCGCTCCGCTGCGATGTCTGCTTTTAACCATTTGTAGGGTCCATTTTAACTTTTTTTCATACGGCTTCATGGCCAACCAGTCTAACGACTAATTGTATCGCTCATACGCGTCGTTTTTCGAAGCATCCCTGCTCACCAACCTCACGCTGGTCATCGAGCGGGCGAAACGGGGCCATTAGCCATCAAAACTGGGTCATCTTTCTGCAGGGGCGTTCGGAAGCGGGGCGTGACTGTCGCGGCAGATTCCTTGCATGTTCCCACTGTTCTGCGTTAACTAAAAGAATCCATCAGGTCGGAGGCGCTTGACGAACACCCGCTGGCGGAGTTCGGCCACCTTGCGCGCTCGTCGAACAACGATGGACGTCATTGTGGATGAAAGTGGGTTCACTCCTTTCTCGCCTTTTATTCGTCTTTCCTCAGGCGCGGTTAAGGCGAAAAAGAAGAAAATTAGGGGCTATGGGAAGCTGCGAAAGGTAAACGTTGAAGAGTGTGTTCATCCGCTCATTCCTCGACCTTCTGCAGTGCGGCTTCGACCCCGACGAGCTGGCGCTCGATCGGATGATTCCGATGAATCACGAGGGCTTTCGGAGGATCGAAGAACGTCAAATGGCCGCAATCAAAGCCGACTGGCTCGATTCGCGCGGCAAGATGCGCAAAGAGGAGCCGCTGAAGTGGGTTCTCCTCAGTCCAACGAGTGAATGCTCTCCTTTGTTTCAGGAGTTTCGACGAGCTTCGCAACTTCAACAAGAACATTCTCCAGAATATGCAGCTGATGAACTACAAGCAGCCGCTGCCCGTCCAAACGGTCGTTATCCCGTACATCATGAACACGTGAGCTCTTTGCTTCTCTTGCATCAACCGCCCGCTCGTTTCAGCACCTGCGACATGATCGTGGAGGCGGACACCGGCACCGGAAAGACGCTCTCCTTCCTCCTGCCGATTATTCAGGAGATCTACACGCTAAAGCTCCACAGGGACCAAGCGCCGAACTCCACCGCGCCTTACGCCGTCATCGTTGCGCCCACGCACGAGTTGGTCCAGGCAAGCGTTCTTTTCATCGTTCAATCCTTCTTCTTCCCTCGATTTCAGCAGTTGGCCAGCGCCGCGACTCGCCTTTGCCAGAACCTGCCGTCCGTGCGGGTCGCCTTCGCTCACGGGCAGATGGACATGCGGGACTCGAGGGAGCTGCTGCAAAAGGGATGCGACCTTCTCTTCTGCACCGCCGGCCGCCTTTACCACTACTTCTGCGAGGAAGAACCTGAGCGGGGCGTGAGTTTCCACTGGATTCTTCCGTCCTGCTCATCCCTTTGTTCAGGCAATGCTCAGCAAGGACCGCGTGCGCTTCGTGGTGATCGACGAGGCCGACAAGCTGCTCGAAGAACGCTGGGGCAGTCAGGTGGCGCGCGACAACCTGCCGGAGAGCGCGAAGGTCGTCCTCGACTTCGTCAACGATTTGGTGCGTTCCTCTCAGCATTCCTCATTCCTGCTCGCCCTTCCGTTTGCAGACCGATGATCTGAAGACGAAGGACCGCCCGAAGTTTCGCGTGCTCATGTTCAGCGCCACGTACAGCTCGCGCGCCTACGTCGAGCAGATGGTTTGCCACGACAACTGCATGGACATCAAAATTGGACACTCAAACCCGGCCGAAACGGTCCGTCAAAGGTTTGTCGAGGTGGTAAGTGGACTCTCCTCTTTCTTCCATTGATCTTCGGCTGTCTTCCAGACGAAAGCCGAAGACAAGCTCTCGATCCTCACGGATCTGATCGAGTCGTTGTCGACGAACGAGAAGTGAGTTCCTTTCGACCGCTTTCTTTCATTCCTTCCTCTGCTGCAGCGGACGGCGAAACATCAAGAAGACGATCATCTTCACGAACTCCGTCCGCATGAGCGACCGGATCGCGACCACGCTGACCGACTTGTCGTTCGCCGTTCGCGCCCTCAACGCCCAACGTTCGGGACGGCAGAGGCATCAGGCGATGGCCATGCTGATGCGCGGCGACATCCACATCCTCGTCACGACGGACGTGGCCGAACGCGGACTGAACATCCCGAATGCAAGTGCTTTCTTCCATCCACCCATTCAGCCAATCCTCTTCGTTGCAGCTGGAGTACGTGATCAACTACGACCTGCCGCCCCTTGCGAAGTTCGACACGTACATCCACCGCGTGGGACGCTGCGGACGACTTGGACACGCGGGAACGGCGATCTCGCTCTTCAACCCGAACGAAGACCGCGTCCTCGCGCCCACAATCGACCACGTTCGTTCGTTCCGCCCACTTCCTTCGTTCACTCCTCTCCTTTCAGATGATCCGAAAGGCGGGCTTCGAGCCGCAAGCGATCATCACCCGATGCCTCGGCCGCGTCCACGACAACAACAACAATCGACAGCGACAGCCGCCCGGCTGGGCGGAGGAGAACATCGCGAACAGAATGAACGCCCTTCGAATGTATTGCTGATGGCTCCGTGTACCGTCGAGTTTCCCGTCATCCGCTACTCGTTCCACCACCCACCCGCTCCCTAATCCCCCTTGAAGTGAAATACTCGCGGGAAGCACTCGCTCCCCGTCGACCGCCTTGTTCGCCCATCGAACTCCTCCTTTCGCCTCGCCCATGCACTCGAAAGTGCTCGTTGTTTAATCGATCCACATGTTATTCGTAACTTTACGTACGTTGTTTTTGATCCTGCTTGCTTGATCGCTCCACTGTTGCTACCGAATGCAGGCGTTTGTATCTAGCGAATGAAATAAACGAGGTCAACGCAAAGATTGAAGGGAATAATTTAATCTACACGAAAGAAACTCAACAAATTTACAACAACGAGAACCATGAGTTGGGGACCCGAATCCACTGGCTGGTGTTCAACTGACGAGAGCAGGGCGCGATGGCCATGCAGGCGGTTTGCCGATGTTTGCTCTGCTCCTCTCGGCACTTGTCCACCGTTTTCAGCAGCTCGAAGCCGGCATTGCTCCAGTCGAGCGAGGGGAACGAGTGGTTGGCCACCCGCCGCCCGAACGCCTCCGCCCACCGTTCGGCTTGCGGGGCGAGCAGCGAGGAGTTGCGGAAAGTGTAGACTTTGAAGCTCGTTCCGAGGACCCGTCTGGAACACGAGAGGTGAAAGAGGAAGAACTCGTCGAGACTCACCGAACGTGAAGGATGTAGCCCTGGGATTGGAGCACTTTGACCATTTCGTACGTGCTGTTCGTTGTGCCCGGAATCGGCTCCGCGCCGTTCAGCACGTGAATGTGGCCGCGAGTGACGCGTTCCGGCCGGAAGATCTGCTTCGTGTAGGCGGGTCGAGGGAAAAAGTAGTTCTCCACGGAGAGCTGCCCGAACGCCCGAAAGTTCAAGTCGGCCGGCGAGGAGGTCGCGTTCTCGAAGTTCACCTGGAAGAAGCGGGATTAAACGAATGTGTGGGAGAAAAACGAACCGGCATTTTCGCGCGTCGACTGATGAACGAAGCAGAGGCCATCCGCGGGTTCTTTTCGTTCAACTCCTCCATCAAAGCGATCAGATCGTCGTCCTCTCGCCCGAGCACCACGAACTCGTCCAAATCCGTTTGGGCCACGTACTTCACTTGATGTCTGCAAATTAGAGGTCATTAGAAACGAGCATTGGCAGGAGTACTCGCCGTGCACGCAGCATGCAGTCGAGGATCGAGAGCATCACTTCCAATCGATACCACAGGTCGTTTGGGTCGGTGGACGTCCCTTCGGCGGGCAGGTCGGACCAGTCGACGAGCTCGATGCTCGCGTTCGTCTTCGAGCGGTAGAATTCGAGCATCGCGTCAATCTGAACGCGTCCAATGGAATCAGTGCTTGTTTGATCACTCGCCTGGTGGGTAAAAGAGTTGCGGTAGATGAAGAACTTGCTTGCACCTCTGGCCAGCCAGTGCTCGAAGAACTGGGCAACGACCGGCCACTCGGCGTGCAGGTAGACGGGCTGAACGCACACGCCCAATTGGTGCGGGTACTCGCCGCTCGCTTTCGGCCGGACATCCCTGAACGGAAGAATCGAAAGAAGTCCGGAAGGAACTCACACAACGGGGATCTCGACGCTCGCAACGGCCTGATCGCTCCCCCCTTCGACCACGAACACCCGAACGGCGTCCGCTTGATCGTCGACCCGAAGGTCGCGAATGACGCCGATCGCTCCGCTGACCACGCAGCGCGGCGAGTACGTCTCGTAGCACTTCGGCAAGTTGCACTCCAGCTTCACGTCGCCGGTCGAATTCGCGAACTCGAAGCGAAGTTTCCTTCTGTAAGCGAATCGAAGAGAATGAGGAGGAAAAGAGGCGGAAAGCCCACTTGTTCCGGTAGTCCTTGGCGATCGTCAGGCGGATCTCCGAGTCGCTCACTCGGAAGGCGGTCCGAATGTGAAAGCGGGGGTTGCTGGAGCCGAAGCGGCCGCCGATCACCCTCGTTTCCGCCGGCCGGCGGGTGGTCGAACGGTTGACCGCGACCGTCGACTGAGATCTTTCGAGTTTGAGTGCCGGAAGGGTGATCGTCCGGTTTACTTCTGCAAGCAAACGGATGTAATGAAAAAAAGGAGAGAAAGAACTCGCCTTCTCTGGACTGGAGGGGGATCTGGATGACATCGAGGAACTCGTCCAAGCTGACCTGCGTGACCGTGAACACGACCAAAAGGGCCATGAACACGGCCAGCAGTCGAGACACCCGCGTGCGAACGACCGCCCAGCTCATCCCGAAAGCCCGTCACACGCTGCAAGTGGGCGGTCGGCAATTGAAATGAAATCACTGGCTGCACCTTTCGGCTTCCTTCTTCAAAGCTGCCTCCTTCTTCTCGCAGTCATCAAATCGAATCGGAAACGAGCGGGCGACTCCTGAAAGCGAGCGAGTGGGCAGAATGAGCACAATGGACGGCCGTTCATTCGGCATTCCGCGAGAACAAAAAAGTGCGAAGATCGGGCGGATTCTGGAGGGATCAGAAACAAAAAGAACGACCGGGAAGTGCGTTTCTTTGTTTCTCCAGACGTCGCAACAACCGCACGAAGAGAAGACGGAAGCGAGTGGGCGACGCAAAGAAAAGAACGCGGCCGAACGAAACCGAACGCCCGCGGATGCCGGCGGCCTTTCGGTCGTCGTGGATCGGCGGGCGGCCGGTCGTCGCTGACAACCGAATCGGCCGCCCGCAAGCGCCGTCGCGACGAGCCGCCTGATGAGCAAAACGGCGAGCAGAAGACGGCCGGCCGGCCGGTCGGTCGGTGATAAACGCGAGAGGGCGCGCAACGAATGACGCCGGCGGCCACACCCCGCTGCAAGCCGTCGACTCGCGATCACTTTCGCCCTCACGCCCTCGGGCGGCCGCTTGGGCTGGAGGCGGTCGATTTGGGCAAACAGGAAGAAGGCGGCCGCTTGCTCGATCGAAGGGCGCGACTCTATTCTTTTCGTGGCGACAACACGCGACTTTTCTTGTTCGCCGGGCGGATTTGTTCGCTTTACAACCACGCGAACAGTCAGCAGGCGGAAGCGAGGAATTATTGAAAGAAACTTCGACAAACAGGAAACCTCAAAGATCGCTCTTCTGCCTTGATTCTAGTTGAGAATCTCGAGATGTTTATCCACCGCCCGCCTCACGCCGTTGATTGCGGGCGAACTTCGAGGCGGCGAACTTCGAGGCGGCGCACTTCGTGAGTGCGGGCGGGCGCGAGTTTCTTTCGGCCTCCCATTCACTCGTGTAACACGCAGCACGAATCACTCACGGGTTTATTCGTTGGATCGGAGCGTACAGCGGGAGGAAATCGATGAAAAGAAACACGGAGGACGGAAATCTCGGTTGAGCGAAGGAATGCAGCGGGCGGGCGCGAATCAAACGACCATCCACGAGTTGGGCGGCCGAATCCACCGGACGTTCGTGATCAGCCGATCGCAGTCAAAAAGGTTGTGGCACGCGTTGCGGCGGTTCTTGTTCATCGCCTGGCGGCACTTCTCGATCTTCTCGTTCACCTTCAGGCCGTAGTTGTTCCACTCGGTGAGGCCTGCAGAAAGCGGGAGAGTGGAGAGCAGAATGCAGAGGAACTCACTCGATTTGAAGTTCTTGAAGCGCTGAGCGGCGTTCTTCTGCATCGTCTGGGCCTTGGCCTTCACGATGTCCGAATTGGTCGCGTTCGTCCACTTGTACATGTCCGGCAGGCGTCGCACGTGCAACACAACTCCGCCCTCCGGCGCAATGTTCACATGTTTGTACGAGCGGTCCGTCCCGAGGATGGGCTCCGTGGGGAGTTGGCGATGGATGTGCGCTCGATAGACCTGCAACCTCTTCATTGATTGAAGAAAGAAGTGGAGGGGACGCACTCTCTCCGGCTTGTAGACCATCTTGGAGTAGAGCGGCCGCTTGAAAACCTTGTTCTCCAGCACGACGCTCTCCAAATTGGAGAAAGAGAGCTCCTTTGGGTGCTTCACGTTGATCCAACTGCCGTTCGAGATCTGCACCCGCTGGCTGCGGAAGGAGACGGCCGCCATCTCGGGCTCCTGCACGTCCATCGCCCGCATGAAATCAATCACGCTCCGCTTTGGGCCCACGTACAGCATCTCGTCCAGGTCCTTTAAAGAGGGCTGCTCCTTCATTTTTAGTCGTTCATGCACTCACGGTTTGTGCCAAGTACTTGACTTCCGTCCGAGAGCGGTGGATCGCGTCGAAGATCGCCATAAAGACCGGAAATCCAATCGTTTCTCCTCAATCTTCTTAGTCGGAACTCACTTCTAATCGAAACCAGTAGCGGTTCGGATTGAGTTCGTCGGTCGCCTCCTCGCCCTTCAGCCCCTCGGGGAGCCCCGTCCAGTCGATAAACTCGACGTCCACTCCCTTCTGTTTGGAGTAGAAGTCGAGCAGTTCGCCCACTTCCCTCGTGTACGACTCGCGGTAGATGTAGAACTTTGTGCAGTTCTCGGACAACCTAAAGCTTCTCGATTGAACGGAGTAAGCAGGAGAAACGGACCAGAACTCAAAGAACTGGACGAAGGCCGAGAAGTCCGTGTGCAGGTAAACGGGCTGGACCATCACGCCCAATTCGTGCGGAGGAGCGTTCTTGCGCCGGGCGTCCCTGAACTCTCTACTTGAAGGCAGTTCAAATGAGAAGAACTCACGTGATGTCGACGAAGAGCGGCGTCTCGTTGCCCTCGGAGAAGACGGCCATGTACGAGTCGCGGTTGTTCTTCGTGAGCCCGTCAATAATCCCCACGAATCCGGTGATCACGCAGGGCGGCGAGAACTCATCCGGGCACTTCTCGTTGTGGCATTCAAGGCGAATATTGCCCCGCTTAAGGCCAAACTCGTAGGTGAGATTCCGCCTGCAATCCGCCCGTTCAGAGGGCGCGGAAGGAAGAAACGCACCGATTCTCGACCGACCGCACGATCACCAGCCGAATGGTCGAATCGGAGACGCGGTAGGCGGAGCGGATGTACGTGAGCTCTTGGAAGGTGCGTCCAGTGGGCTCGTTGTTGGGGCGGGCTGAACGAAAAGAAGTGAGCAAAAGGGGGCATCCGGGAGTTACTTCGAGTGACCACAAAGTAGACGGTCAGCAGGAAGAGGATCGTTCCGATCACCAGCACGTAGTTGCAGAGGAGCAACGCGAGGGATCTCGGCGAGCACTTGGCACAGGCGGAGCGGCGCGCGTTCGCCGCCGTCCCCGTCAGCTTTTTGAGTTCCTCCATGCGGTTGGGCGGCCGGTCGGCTAACTTCCATCCGCCCTCCGGAGATCCCGTCGGTGCATCCGCCGGCTGCTCGTTTCCGTCTGCAAGCCGGCAGTTAAAACAAACAAACGAGGGCGGCGGGCGGACGAGTCGCGAGTTGCCCGCCGTGTACGGGGAGCGGCCGTCGCAATCCGGACATTCGGCGGTTGATAAGAAGGAACCCAAAGCTCCGATTCCGAAATGAAGTGAGTTCCGCGCCGTCGATTACGAGCGCCAAACCCAAAGGACACGCCAAAAGTCGTGACGTTCCGCTCGAGCATTTCGTGCTTGAATGCGGGGGCGAGGGTGAAGCGATTCGATCGCTTACGCAAGGAGCGTTCGGTTCACTTCTTCGATCTTCGAGATGTGAACGCGGGCGAAAAGAAACATGAAGACCATCGATGAAGAGCCCGTGGTCTAGCGGCTCTAATCTCTTTCGTCCCCCCATTGTTATTCCAACTCATGACACTCGCGACTAAACGATCTCGATTTATCTGACAAAATAAAAGAAATAAAAAGGTGGGAGACGGAGGGGCAGACGGGAAGAATTGGCACTATCTACACGAAACGAAAAGCGAGTGCGTAAAGGAGGGCGATCGAAGGGGAGTCGAGGGGTCGTAAAGCAGGAAGAGTTTTCGGATCGGAGCTGAAGGAGCATCCAGACGGTTAATTAATCGATTAAAAGAGGAGGATTCAATACGAAACCGAGGAAATGGTCGAAACCCGCGTCGGAATTTGGAAACGAATCGAAAAGTGAGAAGGAGGAACGACGACGACGAAGAGGGGGGTCGCTGGGGACTCCCGGAATTTCAGCGGAGATCAAAGCGGGCCGAATGGTGGGCGGAGGGCGGGCATTTGTGGCCGAAGGGCGATCGAAATCGAATCAAAAGTCGGGAAGAAACCAGGCGGCCGGTGGGAAGGCGGCTTGGATTCGCGGAAGAACGTGACGCTCGCCCGCTGCACAAACAGTCGTAATCAAACACAAGAAGAGAACGAAGAAGAGAGGGCGGAAAGGAGTGAGTTAAGGGAAGAAGACCGGATGAACGGAAAGAAGGGAGAAGTGGGGAATTCGATGAAGGGAGAAGGCGGGTGAAATCGGTGGGCAGAACGGAGAAGTCGTGGAAATGATCGGGCGTTGAGCATTCCGCGAGGTGGGGTGAATCGTGCGAGGAGGAACGGAAGATGATTGGAGGAATGAAGGGCGTAATTGAGTCACTAATTGGCTGGTGATCAGGTGGCGCTTCCGTCCTCGCGTCATTCCGAAAGGAAGGAGGGCGTTCAGGGGAGGTTGTTGTTGTACGGAGGAGGGAGCCGCTGGCCGACGGGCGCCGTCGGGTTGCGCGTGGGCGTTCCCTCGACGGACGGCGGCTTGTAGAGCGGGTTCTGCGTGGTGGTCGTGGGCTGGAGCGGCGGGTGCTCGTGGGCGACGAGCATCGGCGTCGAGACGACCGCCGCGCCGTTCGCGTCCTCCTCGTGGGCGGCCATCTCGTCGGGGAAGACGACCGGGTGTCCTGAACGCAGAGGAGATCATTCGGGCAGTCTACTCTCTGCACTCACCTTTGCTCGAGTACTCGGTGGTGTTGGCCTTCTTGTACGAGTTGCCCTTGCCTTTGCGGGCGAACCAGCAGATGAGGAGGCCGACCAGGAGCAGAATGGCGAGCACGGCGAAGATGAGGCCGATGATCGGCAGGGTGAAGACGCCCGACTGCTCGTCGCTCTCCGGCCGCAAGGTGGTCGTGGAGGCGCGGAAGTTGCCGATGGAGATGGTCGTGGAGCCGCCGGAGGCGCACGCGTCGCGCAGATCGACGGTCACCTTTTTGACGTGGAAATCGGCGCCCATTGCCTTGCGGAACTCGTTCATGACCGCCTGGCTCTTGCGGGTGACCATCTTGAAGCGGAGGTCGTCGATCGAGGCATTCGCGCAGGACTTCTTGCTCAGCGAGTTGTTGCTGAACTTGAGCAGCGTCTGCGAGCCCGCCTCCTCCAGCGACTCGATCAACACTTCGGACGGGCGGCCGCCGACCGTTTTGGCCAGGCGGTGGGCAAAGGTGGCGAGCAGGGCGGGCTGGTCGCGGTACTTCTGGATGTTCGTGTCCATGAGCACCTCGAACACGTGGTTCGCGCGCGGCGTCTCGACGATCTTCACGTCGAAGGGCGCGTTGGCGACCTGAAAGCAGCAATCGATTGGAGGCGGTGGTTTATGTTTCTCTTCGAGTGTTTGTGGCCGCCAATCGATTGAAAGGATCGACTCGTCCCTCGACCGGCCGCCCGACCGGCAGATGGGGGCGAATTCACGTGCGCACTTGAGCGGAATCAATCCCCACGCGCAAGCAGCGAATTTCGCGCCGCAGCTGCCGCGCGGCCGTCGTCTTGGGCGGCGTCAATCCGTCCAATCGGGCGTAATTTCGATCCCCGCGACTAATTTCCCGCCGGCCTCGCCAAAGCGGCGGCTAATCGGCGACTCCCTTGCGGCGCCCTGCCGAACGCGACACTCCGACTTGTTGTTTTGGTGTGAAGCAAACGAGAAGGACCGAACGAACGCATGGCCGTCGCCCCCAACTTGTGATCGAAACGAAACAAAAGCCTCACGTTGTTGCCCTTGTCGCGGACTTGCAGCCGGAAGTTGAAGGTGCCCGCCTCGAGCGCGATGCCCTCCACGGCCACCTGACCGCCCTCGTGCGTGATGTTCAGGAAGTTGGGGTGCTGGCCGTTGCTGAACACTTGCGGCTGCAGCTGGTTGAATGGGGTCACTTCGTCGACGAAGGTGTTGAACGGGAGCCATTGGTGGCAAAGGATGCCGCTGAAATCGAAGAAATTAGTCGTTTCCTGCTTGTTTGCATTAAATGTGGATTGTTTTCGTGCTTCTCGACTGCAGAAAGCAATAAAACCCCGTGGATGGCCCTTTTGCAGTCCGCTCGCTCATTATTCCGCCCGTCCAGGATGCAGGTGTGTTTTCTCGGTTTAATCCCCCCACCCGGACGGAAATCCCGCCGCCATTCTTCGGCCGTCCGCTCGTCGAATTGCGCAACGAACGGGCGTCTTTGCGCAAATATTGACCTTTCTTGCGCCCATTTACGACCCTCCGCCGTCCGATTTTATCCCCGGCATTGTTGTTCGTGTGCGGGGGGAAGTCGCCCGTCCGAATTGAAACCGATGCCCTCGATCGATGGACTCGTGACCCCCAATGAGCGCTAAAGTGTGTCCAAAACAGCGCGCAGGAAGTGGCCACTCGCCGAGGAGCGAAATTCGAGCCGTTCGGAGCGGCCGAGCGCCCGGCACACGCGTTCGACGGCCGTTGCGGGAAACCGGGCGGGTCAATTGCGTGAAAACGGAGAACGGAAGGCCACGGCCACCCGCCGAACACTCCCCATCCCTCCACCGATCGCAAGCGAACTCACCGCTGACACTCGATCGTGTTGATCTTCTTGAAGAGGACGGGCGGCGAGTCGGCGGCTCGGGTGGTGCGGGCGGCGGACGAGGCGGGCGTGGCCGTTTGCAGGGCGAGCACGTTCTCCACTTGCACTCGTGCTTGTCCGACCTGCACGAAAGAAGATTGAAAAAGGCAGGAAGCACGAGGAACTCACTCGAATCTGCTCGCCCAACCCGTCCGCTACGCTCGCCTTCTCCAGCACGTCCGCGTAGGCGTCGGAGGCCTCGCCGCAACCCAGCCGGGACCACAGAACGAGTTGGTTGGGGCTGGGCGCTCGGTTCGGCGAGATCAGGGCGTCGCCGCTCTCCTTGCGGTACTTCAGGACGTCCGCGTAGCTGAAGGCCCGCACGCTCTCCACCGGCACCTGGAAGGCTTCCGCGAACTCCTTGATCGCAATTCTGCAAGACGGCGGATGAGAAGAGGACGAATGAAAGCAGGACGAACCGGAAGTCCTCGAGGCGCTGGCCGTTGTAGTCTTTTTCGAAGTATTTTTCGAGGAACGTGTACTCCTTGCCCTCACACGGGTTCAGTTCGGCCTGCAGGTTGACGTCCACGTTCACGCCTGAAAGAGGAGAGAGATGAGCAAAAGGAGCGAGCGAAAGGCGAACCTTTGGCGGTCGTGAGGGTCACGTTTGTGAAGTCGTCCCAGCGAGGAATCCCGAAGAGCTTGCTCTCGTCCGCATCGAATTTGATCCACGCGGGCATCAGCTGGTCCACGCGATCGCCGGGCAGCTCGAATTCGAACAGTTGGCCGATGAACGCGTCCTGTCGCTCGGCGCACACGAACGGCGCCACGAGGAGGATAACGGCGAGCAGAGCGGCGTGCAGGGAACGCATTTTGCTGCAACGAGCCATCGATTAGACGTGAAACAAGAACGCACGCGGACACAAAGAGAAGAAGACGCGTATTGGGCAGAAGCGAAGGCAAACTCTTGTACTCGAGTGGAACTCCCGCAATTTGCCGCCCTCAACTTCGCGCACTCGCCGGACGGGCGTGTCGAGGCGGGCGGCCTTTGATTCTCGCCGAAATCAAAACCCGAACGAGATTAATGAACGGAGATTAGAGTTGGCGGGAGGGCGGGCGGGCGGCGCGGCCACGACCTTCGGCGCACACAAGAGCCGCCCGTCCGTCTCGGCAGTACAACAATTGGGCGCGTGAATGCGGCGGCGGCGGCTCCTAATGAGCGTAATTAGTGGGCGAACAGGAGCGGCAGGCGGTTCGGCTTTTCGATCCACGCCAATAATAATCCCCTCTCCCAGATGACATTGAGTCCGCGGATCATGAAGCTGCCCAACAATTTTGGCAGCAGCAGGCTGCATCGCAAGGAAGAGAACCGTTTTGAAGTGAAAAGAGAGGTGTTGATCGAATTCGAGAAATCGACCGCCTCCTCCCCCCGCCCGCCCGCCCGCTCGAACACCCGCACCGTCCACTCGAGAAGTGCGGGGGCTAGCGGCACTCGTCGCCCTCCGGTAATTGCGGGTTTCGGCGCCCAAATCCGGCCTCCGCTCACTCCTCCCGCTGCTCGGAGGTTGTTGAGCGGGGCGGAGTGGACGGACGCCTTTTGTAAGATAATCCACGGCCGCCCAACGAGCGGAAGTCGACTGGAAGCGAGGACCATCGGATGTTTGGGCCGGCCGGCCCAGAGATAAGCGATCTCAATCAGAAGCCGCCGTTCGGCCTCGCTTTGGCGCACTCGCCATACGGCCGCCCGCTAATGGAGGCCGCCAAAGGGAGCCGATCGCGTTGACACAAACACTCTTGACATCCGCCCTCCCTCCCCAACGGCCGGCTGGAGGAGCGAATGGTTCCGAACGACCGCTCCAGCGGATTGTTTACGCCGTCCGCCGGCTCCTTCGAATGATCCTCGTTAAAGCGGAACCAAAAAGCCTGTTGGCTCCGCCCGGATTTTCCCGGCGTGTCGGGACCCAAACCTCTGCTCGCCAAAAAGCTGCGAGTTCGCCCACTCGCGCTGATTTCCCGGTCGCCAGTGCATTTCCGCACTCGACCCACTCGCCGCCGGTGGGCGGCTGTTGCTCACGGAATTCTTCCGCTGTTCCTCGACGATTTTGTCGAATTTCGAGCGGATTCTGCCGTTCCCGCCGTTCTTTCTTTCCAGGAATTTATTTTCGATGAATTCTTTTGTCTTCTCCAGCTTTCCAGCCGATGGCCGCCGAGGATTCGCCTCGCGAACGTGAGTTTCCGCGGGCTTTTCGCCCGCCTTCCCGCCGCAATCCCCGTTCTACTGCTTGCATGTGCACTCGCCGAGCGGACGACGAGCGGCAGCGATCGCGAGCGACGAAGAGTGCGTTTCGCCCTCGATTTCGCTTCTGATTTCGTTGTTTGCAGGCGATCGACGGGCGGACGGCCATCTGGACGCCGAATCGCCGGGCGGACGGCCGGCGGATCGCCTCGAGCACGCCGCCCGGCTCGGCGGGAAGATCGCCGTCGAGGTCGGCGGAAGAATGGCCGCCGAACGCGACGAGGACGGCGAGGGCGGCGGGCGACGTTGCCCGAGGCGAGCCGCCCGCTTCCTCGGCTTCTCCACGCCGTCCAGCCGATGGACGGGCGGCTTCCGGCGGGCGGACGGTCGAGCGGCGGGCGAGCGACGAGAAGGAGCGAATTGTGGCGCCGATTTCGTCTTTTGTTTCGTCGCTTGCAGGCGATTGACCAACCAGCGGCAGGACGGCCATCTGGACGCCGCCGCCGCCGCCCCGACGAGCGGGCAGATCGCCGCGAGGACGCTCGTCGCCTCGACGTGATTGCGACGGACGGCGGCGAGAGCGAGCAGCGGCTTTCTTTTGCTCTTTTCTCTCACTACTTGCAGATGGTCGTGGGATCACCGTCCGCGCGGCCGTCGTCGATGTCAATTGCAGGGGTGAGCGCGTGTTTGCTCGCCTTCTCTTGGGTTCGGCGGCGGGCGAGCAGCAGATGGCCGCCGGTTGGACTGACCGCTCGCTTGTTTGATTGCGTTGGGCGATGCGGTCAGCGTCCGTCGAGTTCCGCGATTCCTCTCTTTTCTGATAGGTTTCGTGCCCCAATCGACGGACGGCGTGTGCGGACAGCCGGATGAACGGCGGCGGACAAGTTGGGCTGTGAGTTGCCCTTTCTTCTGCATTCCAGGAGTCCAATTGGCGGACGACGGCGACGAGGATCATGGGCAAGCCGGCGACTCTCGACGGAGGATGAGCGATGAGTTTTTTCGCTTCCGGTTGTTCTTTGCTTTCTCCCTTCTCTCAGGCGGACGAGTCGAAGCGAACCCAGCGACGAGAGGCTTCCCGGGAACCGGGCGGACTTCGGTGGAGGATCTGGCCGGTGAGCACCCGCACTTCTCGTCGTTCTCTGCTCTCTCGCTCGTTCCAGGAGGTGATCGGCGGCCGGCAAAGACGATCAATGAAACAGGCGGCCGGCCGTCGTGCGGGGAAGAGCGGCACAAGAAGGACGAGGAGAAACCGCTGTCTCTCGCCCGTCCACGAGAGCGGGCGTCTCACCGCACCGCCCAACCGCCGCCAACTCGACCGCCCACCACGCTGTCGTCGAAGGCGCCGAGCTAGTCGTGAGCCGGGAGAGACGAGTGACTTGCTGCCATCCGAACGGAGAAGACGTCCGTTTGCTCGTCGGGCGGAGCGAACGCGGCAGAGCGGGCGGCCGCTCGGTCGACGGGAGGACCGCCCGCACTTCCGGCGAGTGGTGGACGGCCCTCGAGGTTGGGGGAAGGTGCTTGAATTGGACGAGGAGTGGGCAGACGGGCGGGGAGGACGAGCGGCTCGACGGGCGGCCTCCCCGCCGACCTCTCCGTTCACTAATCGGGCGATTTTCCATCCGAAGTGGCCGGAACCACCGGAACGATCACGAGAGAGCGGGGCGACGGCGGGCGAGTGCGCAGTCCCCACCTTTCTGCCGTATTCCAACTCGAAGCCCGCCGATCGACCGCCCACCCGACTGCCGGGCATCCCGTGAACGAAGAGGATCGCCGTCGTCCGTCCATTGCTCAACGGAAATGCGGCTTCTCGTCGTCCCGTGCTCGTGGACCGTCCATTACCGCGTGCTCGTGAAGGCAGCTGTTGGAGACGCGAGTCGAAAGAAAATTCTCATGGAGCAGTGCCGCGAGTCCTCCGGGAGTTGTAGAAGAGGTGACCACCGTGTTCTTCCCGGCCGGAGAAGAACTGTCGTCTGCAAGAAGCGGTTTCTCGTCTTGCGCTCGAGCGTGTCGATTGTCTTGAGCTCTTCGTGTGTGTTGTAGATGACGTGAAGAAGCTGCAGAGTTGAAGCTGCGGGTTCCGCGCGCAGCAGCGATCGTAGAAGGAAATCTCGACGCCCGACATCCCCGAAAGTCGCCGTCCGCCCACACCTTCCTTCCTTCTTCTGTTCGAGTTGCCCGTGGAGCATCGATGGGAGGGTTGCCTAGAACTCCGCAGAAGTCCGCCGATCGATCCACCGCTTCCGAGTGGACGTTGCGTACGGCCTCTCTGCTCTACACTCACTCCCGCCCAATTGCTCGAAGGACAGCGGAAAGAAGTAGCCGCTGGATTGCTGCCGGATTGTCGCCGTCCTCCTCGCAGCCGCCCTCCACCCAACCATCCACTCGTCAATCGGCGTCAATCAAACCAAACAACCGACTGCAATGTCTACGGGCTTTCTTGTGCCCCAATTTTAGGATCTTCCGCATCGTTCAGCGAACGCAACGCAGTTGGCGTCTCGCCACGCCTCCAAGTGCTGACTGCTCGTCGAGGACACGCCGCCGATTGCCACCATCTTCCTTCCGTCCGCGCGCCGCCCTCCTTGTTCGGAATCGCCGCCGTTCGTGCCGTTGATCGCACCTGCAAGTGATAGAACGGGGAATGCGGCGGGACGGGCAAAAATGCCGCCCGCTCGTCCGCATTCGCCCGACTGCACCCGCCGTCCGTCGCTTGTGGGGGTGTTGTCACTTGAGCAGAAAAGGATGAGTACAGGCGAGCGAATTCGACGATCGTCGCGCCCAAATAATCGACGTTCGATCGGATAGGTCGGGCGGAGGGGCCGTCCGCTCGCATCGTCACCGTGGACAAGCAGGCCGACGGCGAGCGGCCGAACGGGCGGACCAAACGGAGGAAAGCGGTCGGCCGTTCGGGCAACTTCGTCGACGGCTTGTGCTCGTTGATCTCCACCTGGTGGGCGACCCTCGCGTCGGCCGTCGGCGAACGAATCCGGCCGGAGAGCCGTCCGCCCGCTTTCCGTGCGGTCCTCTTCGGCCGCGCCTTCCTCTCGTCGACTCCTAAAACGGGCGAGGAGAGCAGAGAACGAAAGAACACGGACAGAACTCACCGGCAAGAGCGTCCGCATTCGCCGTCCGTACTCGCCAATCCGTCCGTAGAAATTTGAAAGTAAAAACTCGCGAAAAAGAACGCGAAAAGTCGGGCGAGTCCAACAGCCGCCGTTCTCCTCGTCGCCCGCCGGACGCTCGCTTGGTCGTCCGTTCGCCGCTCTCCTCGTTCGGAATCGCCGCCGTTTGTCCGCTCGATCGTCGAGGCGGCAGCAACAGAGGCGTCCTGACGGCGTCCAGATGGCCGTCCTCCCGCCTGTCGGTCGACCACCTGCAAGGAGTGAGAGAAAAGAAGGCGAAACTCGTCCGCAAGATGCCGCCCGCCCGGAAACCGAGAAGCCACAGTAGCGGACGGCCCGCCCGACGCTCGCTCGACCGTCCGCCCGCCGGAAGCCGCCCGTCCATCGGCTGGACGGCGTGGAGAAGCCGAGGAAGCGGGCGGCTCGCCTCGGGCAACGTCGCCCGCCGCCCTCGCCGTCCTCGTCGCGTTCGGCGGCCATTCTTCCGCCGACCTCGACGGCGATCTTCCCGCCGAGCCGGGCGGCGTGCTCGAGGCGATCCGCCGGCCGTCCGCCCGGCGATTCGGCGTCCAGATGGCCGTCCGCCCGTCGATCGCCTGCAAACAACGAAATCAGAAGCGAAATCGAGGGCGAAACGCACTCTTCGTCGCTCGCGATCGCTGCCGCTCGTCGTCCGCTCGGCGAGTGCACATGCAAGCAGTAGAACGGGGATTGCGGCGGGAAGGCGGGCGAAAAGCCCGCGGAAACTCACGTTCGCGAGGCGAATCCTCGGCGGCCATCGGCTGGAAAGCTGGAGAAGACAAAAGAATTCATCGAAAATAAATTCCTGGAAAGAAAGAACGGCGGGAACGGCAGAATCCGCTCGAAATTCGACAAAATCGTCGAGGAACAGCGGAAGAATTCCGTGAGCAACAGCCGCCCACCGGCGGCGAGTGGGTCGAGTGCGGAAATGCACTGGCGACCGGGAAATCAGCGCGAGTGGGCGAACTCGCAGCTTTTTGGCGAGCAGAGGTTTGGGTCCCGACACGCCGGGAAAATCCGGGCGGAGCCAACAGGCTTTTTGGTTCCGCTTTAATGACCGCGCGGCGATCAATTGAAATTCGATGTCCGCGCGACCCCAACGGCGCGTAATCCAATTTCCCGATCGACTCTTCGTGATTTCGCGTCAATAAGAAGCCAGCGAGTGAGTGAGGAGGAAGAAAGAGAGAAAGAAGGACCGTAATCCGATTAGCAGGACGAGTGAGTGGAGCGCCGGGTGGAACGGCGGCGGGCAGTTCGCGGGGCCAATCGCGAGGCGAACACGGGAAGCCGCTTTTTTTTTATTGAAAACTTTCGGCGGAAAGAAGATTATGCCGGAGCGGGTGGAAAGGAGTGCGAATTCCTTCAAAACGGATCAACGAAATCGAATTGGAGGCGACGGAGGGGGCGCTTCATCCCGCTCGCCCCCATCGGCCATCCGAACTCCAAACCGAGCGCCCGGCGAGCGGGTGAATGCAAATGCGACGGAGTTTATTTACAAAGTGGGCAGGCAGAAGGGAGGAGGAGAAGAAAGCCGCGTAACGGAGGTATGAGTTTCACCCGCCGCCCCGTCGGTCGATTCGGCGGACGACCGCCGGCTAATCGGCGGGGCGGGCGGGCGGGCTCGAGTGCAAACACGCGGCCGGTGCGGCGGTGGGCGCGAGATCGGCGGAATAATTTCGGATCACTCGAAAGCGAAAGCGAAGGTGATCACGCAGGCGGCCACTCCACTCGCGTGTGCAACGGAAGCCGGGGATTAAACGAGCGAGCGGCAAGGCCGGGGGATGCCCGTCGGCCGGCAAGTTGGGCGAAATGGCGGCCGGAAGTCAGGAGGGGGATTTCATTAAGTGGACGCGTCCTCCAGCCGTCCATCTCGGCATTTGGCACGAGGCCGGCGGTCAGCCGAGAGTCCATTCATTAGACGAAAGACCGCCGACTGTCCACAACCACCGTTCTCCCGCGCCCCATCGTAAACGCCCACCGCTATCAACGGGCGGTCCACTCGGAGCAGCAGAACGAACATCCGAAGAGATGATAAGCCCGATCCCCCGCCCGCTCGCGTGTTGTTCGCTGCAGAAGACACGCGCGTCTGACGCCCGAGCGGCCCGTTTTGGCCGCTGTTTGCACTGCGTTCTGCGCCGCCCGCTGATTCGACGGGAGGAGGGCAATAAATCTCCTAACACGCCATCTAGCCACCCGCCCGCCCTCCTCTTCGACTGCTCATCACCCCGCTCACCCACCCACCCGCCTGGCTGCAATCGTTCGAAATTCACGGACGAGGGAGGGAAGAAGACGGGAACTCGACCAGTCGCCCCGAATGTTCACGCAACGCGCAAACAAAGGGCGAATTCGTGCAGTCGGGATCAAACGCGAAATTCGCGGATCTCCGCGCCGTTTCTGTTTGCCCAAAAGGCGGCCGGCGGTCAGCCGCGAGTGGCCGTCGCCGCGAACAGCCCGCCCCTCCGTTCGGCACCCGCCCGCCCGCCCGCCGCTCCCCCGAGGAAATGCCTGCGTCCAACGACGCGGCCGGCCGATCCCTGCGGACGCGGGGCGGCTGTTTGCACAAAAGCCGTCCGCTTTTCCAATTTGGATCTCGCCGCTTATCGCGCCGTCCAATCGGCGGACGTTCGCGTTGACAGCCGCCGGCCAAATCGCCTCGCTTTTCGATTAGAAGCGGGCCCTTGATGCCCAAAAGCACGCACACGCCACTCGCCGCCCCGCTCGACGAGTCAATCGAACGACCCGCGAGCTCCAAACGGTCGGGAGTCATGAGAGCGAGCGGGGGTCGATTGTAAAACCGGCAATCGGGCAGATCGAGGCGGAGGTCGCGGGGCGATCGATGAATGATGACCGTGGCGCGTGTTTTCGGTCCGCCCTCCACGCCGAGGCCGCTGGACACGCACGAGGCCGCTCGCCGCCGCCGTTCGTCGACGATCGGCCCCCGGATTTCGAGCCATCTGGCGCGTCGGCTCGGCGCGAACGAGCCGCCGCCGAAAGGAAGCCGAACGGCCCCGCATGTTGCATCTGCGCGCCCCCCGTTTTCTTAACGAGTGGCGGCGGCGGCGAGCGAACTTTGCCGGCCGCGGTGAGTGTCGATGGGAACGGTCGAAAGTTTTGTGCGAAAGGCCGCTGCTCGGCGTTGGGGATGCGATCCGAGCGAGCGGGGCGCCAACGGAGCGCAAAGATCGTTCGATCCGAGCCTACGGTGCGGCTCGCGGATCCCGAGAGCGAAAGAACAACTGCGATTCGCGCCTTTGCTCACGTTTACGATCCACCTGGCAGCCTCGCGATCGAAACGAGAAAAACGCGAAGAGCGCTCGCGGTACGTCGATCGACCGTCGCGTGAGCGTCGAAAAAACGGAAGAACGGAACACAAGTGGGAAGTGGCAATCATTTTTTCTTTCACGCAGAACGCGCGCGGGTTGCCGCCGCCGTGTCGACGCGCAACCGCACAACAAAAACAGGTAGAAGAAAGCGAGCGGGTGGCGCGCACGAACGGAAAAAACGGGCGCGCAGTCGACTTGTTTGGCGGGCGCTTGACGGCGCGCATGAGGACGCGAGGGCGGGGGCCCATGAGCAAGCGCCCGCTTTTGATCACGACGTCCGATCGACGTTTGCCAAAAACCACCGCCCGGGCACCAAAAAGAATTGTTTTTGTGAGGAAAAACGTGCGTGCAAAAAAGACAGAAGCTTTCCTTCGAAAAACGGAAATCTTTCTCGACGACGAAGATTTACTGGCAAAAGGAAAACAGAACCACCTTGCCGCAATCCAAACCGGGAAACCGATCCCCGCGCGCCCCTCCTCGCTCTTGATCCCCGCCGTGTGTTTGCGGCCGCCGAGTGGCCGTCGAGTGGCCGCCGACGAGGGCGAGGGCGCGGACGGAAAACACGCGGAATGATCCAATCGAACACACGGCGTGTTTACGGCGGCATTCCGAGCACGCGATTCTCACGAACGGGAAACAAAACCGCCGGCCGTTTGCTCGAAATCACGAGCCAGCCGACGGAATCTTCTGCCCGTCTAGACGCGAGACAGCGAGCGGCGAAAAGAATGCCCATGAACGAGAAGACGGCACAAGGATGAAGATGCTGCCAACTTGCGTGCTTCAAATTGGCTGGAGCTCCCACT
>JAMPIO010000421.1:0-64255 GCA_024699865.1 Aphelenchoides fujianensis | reverse complement strand
CAAAGAGATGAGGATGTCGAGGATGCAAATCTTCGCCCTTCTTTTCAAGTTCTTTTGTCTGCGAACATCCACAAGTAGCCGATCCGAACCCTCGCTTGCACAACGGGAATTTATGAAGCTGCTTCCAACAAAGTCTTCACAGCCAAGAGATCCCTTCAATAGTCGAGAATTTGAAGAAGGATGGCGCGGAGCATTCGGGCCTCGAAGGCGACCGTGCGGCGGGGGTCGTTCACATGCTGCTGGACGAGCAGGCTGTCCGTGATCGTGGTCACCTCCTTCCCGTGGGCTGCAACGAGAAGTAGTAAAGAGAAGGATGTTCTCTACTCCAACGCACACTCGCAGGTCTCGAGGAAGGCGAGACACTCCATGAGGATTTCGTTGCGGACCATCAGCAGCTGCTTGGCCACCTGCTCGAACATCGAGAGCATGCAGCGCTTCGCGTAGAACCACGTGTCGATGCCCAGCTTCCGCTCGCACGGCTCCAGGGCGCGGATCACCCGCGAGATGCCGAACTCGAAGTTGCCCTGCCGAAAATAGATATCTATTGGATATATACCACCCACTTTAGCGCAGTAAAGCGTGCCGATCACCAGGTTGATGATGCAGAGGTGGAAGGAGCGGCGGTCGGGCTGCTGCAGCTCCTCCTTCTCCACGCGCTTCATCACCTCCTCGGCCGCCTCGTTCGCGTTCGTGAGGATGTAGCAGACGCACAGCGACGCCAACACGATCGCCGAGATGTCCAGCATCTTCAACAGCCGCGATCAATCAACATTGCCCTAAAATCCCTACCGAATCGAACTTGGCGTTCACGATGGGCGCGTAGCAGTCGGCGCTCTCCTTGTACTTCTCCTGCATGGAGGGAGTGGTCAAAAAAACGAATAGACGTGCCTGCATGAAGAGAGTGTGCGCCAAGTTGAGTCGCCAGCCCTCGTCGCCGGCGCAGAACTCGGCGGAGCGGCGGAAGAGGCCCTCCACCTGGTCGTAGTCCGCCCGCTCCCACAGGATCTTCGCCTGCCCCATCAGGACGGGCAGGTAGCTGCAGCAGCAAGATTGAAGCGAGGAGATCCCTGCCCCTACCGCTGGAGGCACTCCTGCACGTGGGCGGCGGCCTTCTCGACGGCGCGCTTGTCCTCGCCGTCGTCGGCCGCTTCCTGCAGGCGGGCGTGGGCGCGGCGGAGCTCCTTGAGCTGCTCGCCGGCCAGCGCGTCGAATTTGTTGAACGCCTCCTCGGGCGCCGTCTGCAGCGTGATCATCGCGTCCAGGTAGTCGAACAGGTACTGCAGCAGATGGATTAGAAGAAGTAGAGAAGAGAACTCGCTTGTGTCAGGTACTTGATCGTCAGGTGGACGTTCTCGGCGAGCACGTCGGCCGCCAGGTCGTAGTACTCGTAGCGGCAGTAGAGCAGCAGCAGGTTGGCGAAGGTCTCCGGCGGGAACGGGTTCTGCGTGAGCAGGTACTGGAGTTTGGCGAACGAGTCGGCCAGCTGCGTGTCCACGTTGAGGAGCGCCTGGTTGTGCAGCGTGACGGGGTCCAACTCCTCTTCGGCACGCGGCGGCATGTCCGTGAGACAGCCGGCCGCCCGCTCGAAGTCCCGCGCCTTGTAGGCGATGGCGAAGCGGAGGTTGAGCGCCTCGACGAGCGCCGTCTCGCTCAGCAGCAGCGAGTTGCCCACCGACCGCACGTCCACGCCCTCGCTCAGCGCCCCGACGGCCAGCTCGGGGTGGTCCTTGACGCCGCGCTCGACGATCTCGCCGATGTAGCGCTGGGTTTGGTCCACTTCGCCCAGCTGCCAGTGGCAGAGGGCCAGCGAGTACGCGAGGTCCGCTCGGAAGCCGTGCGCGTTCGTCGCGTTCCGGAAGCCAGCCATCGCCTTCGAGTACTCGCCCACCTGCACACAAACAAGCAATCTACGGGATGGGAGGAGAGAACGCACTTTGAAGTCGATGCACGCCAAATTCACTTCGGCGTCCGGGTCCTCGGCGTCGTACTCCTCCACCAGACGCCGGGCGTTGTGCACGTCGTCCTCGCGGTACTTGATCGCCGACGCCAACTTCAGCAGCTGCCGGCTGATCTTCGGGTCGTCTGCGCACTGAACGGGGCAGTCAGAGAAGCAAGGAAGCGGCAAGCAAATCCCACGACATCAGACTCGACCCCACCGCTCACCCGCTCCATGACGGCCTCGGCATCCGCGAACAGGAAGGCGTGGTAGAGGGACTGCGCGTGGTAGAGTTTGTAGTCGGAGTGCTGCGGGAAGAGGGCGGCCAGCTTTCCGTAGGTCTCCGCCGCCATCAGGAAGTCCTGCGTCTGGTAGAAGCAGTAGCCGAGCAGCGACAAGCCCGCCCTACTCTACACGGGGACTAGTTCGATTGATTAAATGGGCGCTTACGTTGGGGATTCGCTGCAACTCGAAGTGCAGGATGCGCAACACGTCTACGAAGCGGTTGTCGCGGATCTGCAACGAAAGGGTGAAGGAAGTGAGTGGAGGGAAGGACGCACCATTCCGTAGATCGTGCTCGTGAACTCGCCGTCCTTGATCGGAACGAACGCCATCCTTCGGGTCGAATTGAAGCGAGGAGCGGAAAGAAGAGAGATTTCTGGCTTGAACTTGCGGCAAAAGCGGCGACCGCCCGGTCGATCGCCATGACGACCGGCGAGTCAAGTCGACCGCCGCTCCCATCTTCCCCTCACTTCTCGTCAAATACGAAGGAACAAGCGGGTTTATGCAGCATTCCTTTCTATTAACCGCCAGTCATTCATCGCAGCAGAAGTCGCCGCCCATCAAGAAGCGGTCGCCCCACTGGATGAGCGACAGCTGGACGAGTTGACCGTTCGTTCGCCCATTACGCGAGTTGCTGGAAAAGCGGCGGCCGTGTCCTGTAAACGCCCTTGAACTTTGCGGATTCTCCGTTCTTCTCACCACTCGCCGCCCACTCTCGTCCATCGCCGAGAGCATCAGACAAACGGAAAGCAGAAAAAGCAGGCAAAAAGGCTTTCCGACGGCTGAAACAACGGGCCGACCGCCGCTTCGGAAAGACGATCAGCCGCTCGCGTTCATCAGTCGGGGCGTCCCGATGAAATGCGCGGTGTTCGCTTCCAACCAATTTGTGTGTTTGAGCGTGGGGCCAAGGCTTCATGAAACGAAGCACCTTGCAGATTTCGTTCCGGGGACAAAACGCCGAGTCAGCTGGCAATGAAAGCTGCAGCGAAGAGTGTTCCCGAGTGAAGACCAATTGGAAAGATGGAAGCACTTGAAGGAAGGTTGCAAATTCCTGAAACCGGCGCGTTTTCTCAACACTTCCCCGTTTCTGCTCGTCTTTTTCCCGCATTCCCGGTTGTTTGACTTCGGCTACCGGTCGGCTGTCGGCGAGGGCGCATATACGGCGGCATTCAAACGGATTTAGCGCGTCTTCTTGGTGTTGCCCAAGTACACGCTTTTTTCTTTCTTCTTTCCGTAGAATACACGCGCTTTTCGGCTCGGTTTGAACTCACGACTCACCGCCTTGCTCGTTGTTGGCGTTGATTCCTGAAGACGGGCGGGATTACGACGCGCTGGTCGCGTGCCGCTTGCTTTAAGGCTTGTTTAAGCGCCAAAGTTCGTGTTCTCGCCGATAAGAAGCTTTTGAACGACGGGCACGCGTCGAACGCGTGGACCTTCGGAACCCGTTGACAATCTGAGGATTCTCGCACGAACGGACTGAATCGGAAACGAACCAAAACGAAGAGTACATGCGGGAACATTAAGAATGTTTTTAAGAGGAGGCATTCGTAACAACGCCGTTCGAATGCAAGAGAACTTCACGAACAGAGATGGTCACCGTTTACCGCAACCTCCTTCTATTCCTCGTCCTCACAAGCGTTTGTTCAGCTGAAATTTGGAGAGCGTTGGTCGATCAAGACACCGTAGCTCGCGCTCATCATTTCGGATTAAACTGCTTCGTTTTAGAGCGTCGTTTTGGTCGACATTGGAACGCCGCCACTCCAAGTGCCGCTTCTCCTGTCCAGCGTGCTTTCGGGCGTGCTCCTTTGGGACGACCCCTGCGCCATGCAGCCGCTGCGTTGCGCTCCGGTGTGTGCGGATGGTTCGTGCTCCTTGCTGCTCGAAAAAAGACGGTTGATTGCAGAGGACTTCGGACCGCACGTCTGCCCACCGGAATGTCTGCCCGAGAAACAGCGACGATGGACGCGGGATTGTGCGAACAGAGACGCGTTGTGGGACGGCAACTACTACAACCGCTCCGAGTCGACCAGCCACACGGGAATGCCGGCCAAGTGGACGGCGCAAATGGGCGAGTATTGGAAGATGGAAGGCAAGGTCGTTCTTGATCGCCTCCACTTCCACGACAACGTGAGCGGCGCGGATGCGGACGACGACACGCCGCAGGTGTTCGCAGTCGAGAGCGCGCTGTTGATGGCCGGCAAACTCGTGAATTATTAGCGCGTTCTCCCTCTTATTCCTGCTTCTAATCAGTATATTGCAGCTACTTCGACAACTACGTCAGCGGCTATTTGGGCCTGGCGCCGGGCGAGCACAACCTCGCCGTTCAGGCCTTCGATCAGCGCCTCATTCCCGCACCGATCGTCGCGCATTCCCCGACATACGACGGCCAAATGCTCTACTTCGGCGGGCTGCCGAGTGACGCGCCGTGCACGGACTGGGCTCGCTTTCAAACCTTTGAGAACAAATGGATGACGCGAGTGGAAACGATGGAGCTCTTCGGCCTCACTTACGCCTACCCGATCGTATGTCTTGTACTTTTTATTGTTAAATGGATCAGGTCCACTTCACGTACGCGTACGAACGAGTCGACGACCAGCGAATTCTCCTGTCCGACGAGATCATCCAGCGAGCCTTCAGGGCGGGCGTCCTCGTCCTCGTGCCTGAAGAAGACGACTTCTATCGCGTGAATTGTTCGGGCGAGGTCACCGCTCGAGTGACGGCCGACGAGCAGACGTTCGTCTTCCCGATCACCTCGTTCAGAGGAGGGAAGTCGGCCTGCTTCCTCTACATCGGGAGGATCAGCTTCTTCGGGACGTGGAACAAAGCGATCGCGTACACGAACACGCCGACGGTCATTCTTCCTGCCACCGCTTTGAACGACAATTGTTTCTCTTACGATTACGCCAATCAAACGATCAGCTTTGCTAAGAGCACAATCGATTGAGTCTGTCCATTTCTGTTGATGAATAAACGCGTGGCTGAATTGAAAGATGACGACGCGTCTTTGACTCCGCCTCCCATACGGAAAGGTGCGGCGCTAACGATCTTCTTTGCCTCGCGGACTCTTGTTCAGAACGAAGAATGCTGTGGATGTTTCTGCTTCTTCTGCTGTGTGCAGCCAGAGCGAGTGATGTTTCGCTGTACAACGTCGTTCAATTGACTCGAGGCGGCAACCACTCCGCTCCCAAGTTCCGGTACCCCTCGCTTACGCTTTCTTTTACACACTTCTCTTGTTCAGTGCTGATGGCCATTCGATCACGTTCACCGCCAAAGGAGGCCCGTACAAAACGAAATGCCACCACGTCTACCAAATCGACCTGACCGCTTCCGGACGACCGATTTCTCTCCTGTCGACGGGCATCGGTGAAGAAAAGGGAGCGCTCGTTGAAGTCGAACGACCGGCAGCACACAAGAACGAGCGAGCAGGTGCGCGGATCGGTCGCTGGAGTGATGGCTGAGCTTCCTTTCAGATTTTCTGGCATTCGCGAGTACCGCCTTTCACGTCCGTTTTCCTTTCTTCTTTGTGCTCATCTCCTTCGAATTGCAGACCCTCCGAACGGCAATGTTTTCCGAGGATTTCGCGGAAGCCGTCTTCTGCCCGCCGTCCATCTGCGATCAACGGGATTTAGACGAGAAGACGAAAGCAGCCTGTAATTTGCGGATGATCCTAGGAGCTCTTGATTCGCTTGCAGGCGCCCAAATGCACGAGGAACGTTTCGAGAACGAAGTGCCGATGGTGATCGTGGAAGAGGGCGTTCCGAAACGAGACCTCGGAGCCTTCGAACTCTCGCTCGGCTACTCGACGTGGGGCAAGTGGCTCTTCTACAGAGATCGGATGCGAGTCGGGACGTTCGCCGGCGAGACGGGCGTCCGCCTCTACTTCCGCAATCACTATGAAACGGTGAGATCGGCTGCAATTGGGTGTTGATCGCTGCTTGTTAGATCACCTTTGACGTGCTCGGCTGGGCGGACGGCTTCGATGCGGACGAAGCGAGCGGGATTCTCTTCCACGGCGTCCGCTTGTCGGAGGACGAGCGAGAAGTCGCCAGGTAGTTGATGTCTTGCTTCAACCAACCGCTCGCGTTTAGAAGCGGGATCCTCACGCTCGAGGGAGCGGCCATTTACCGCACTTCCTTTGCCGAGCTCCAGAACAAGAGCTTCTCGATGGACAATCCGTTCCTCGCGGATCCCGACTACTCGCTTCTCGACCCAAAGTTCCTGCGCGACGGCAGCGGTCGCTTCTTTTTCACTCGTCTGGGCACTCGGACGGGCGAGAGCTCTGTTTGGCTGCGGGACGGCGACTCTGAAGTGAGTATGAGAATCAGCCGAATTGATCGTCTGTTCGCTTCAGGTTCTCGTGCGCAACAGAGCGAAACAAGTCGACACGATTCGGATGAGAGGAGTGGACTACGTCACGTTTGTTGCTCCGGACGAAAGCGGCGACGATCAAGTGTTTCTCGCGACGTTCGGCCAGAACAGGACGTTTCCAGTACAGAAACGTGAGCGTCCGTCCCTCGCAATCACCACTCGGTTTAGAGACAAACGTCGAAACAAACGCGCGGCTTTCCATGTTCGTCCGCGATCCCCATGAGCTCGTCTCGACGGCGAGCGTGATCGTTGGGCTGGAAGTCAGGTGATCGAACAAAATTGTCTTTAATGCTTCAAACACACGCTGTAGCAAAGAGAACAACAAGATCATGGTCTTGTTCAAAGATACCGACGGCCGGGTGAGTGGTAGCGGGGGTTAATAGAAGCCATGGCTTTTTAGTTGCTTCGGTTGGACGTCGACGACGACAACCGGCTGACATCCGCGCGCTATTTCGGCCCCGGCATCTCGCGCATCTACGGGGCGCGCTTCTTGACAGCAGACGGCGACGGGGACCTCCTGATCGTGTCGCCGATCGCAAATCAATCGGCTCGTTTCTTTTCTCGAGTGCAGCGACGATCGCGTGTTGTTGCAGCAATGTTTCGATGCCCCGGACTCGCCGCAATGCTCGGGCGAGGACGACCTGCACTGCAACTGGCGCGATTCTTCCCACTGGTGTGTTTACGTGAAGCAACTCGTGGTGTTGCCCCGATCGAACGAGATCTTCCGAATGAATCGCTACGGGACGATCAAGCAACGACTCACGAACGACGAGTTCTTTGAGGGCGAACTCGCCGTCTCGCCCGACTTTCAGCGCGTGGTCTTCTCGAGCAATCGAGGCGGCGACTACGACCTCTACCTCACCGATCTGGACGACGTGGACAGTCCGAAACGAGTGGGTGGCTGCCTTTTATTTTTCCTAACTCCTCCGTTTAGATCACGAACACGCTCGGCTACGAGGGCGGCGTCCAGTTCGCTCCTGATGGCAAAAGCGTTGCGTTCTTGGCGTGGCGGCCGCAATCAGCGGAAGGGCAGGAGTTTTACCGTTGGCTTCGTTCGAACAACGTCGCCGACATCGGTCGTTTGGACGTGTACCTGCTGGACCTCGAGAGCGGTGAGGAGACGAAGATCACCGCTTTCGGCGCCCACTCCGATCTTCCGGAACTCAACAACACGTGGGCGCCGCCTCACTTTGCCTTTGCCCCGACCGGCGAGCTGTACATCCGGCAGCAAAGGCAGTTCTATTGCGTGAACCTCACCGCTTCTTCAACGGGACTCACTGCAGTCAGTTGCCGATTGGTCGAGCGCGTGAAGGCAGCAAACATTCGCGGATTTCAGCTCAAATTCTTCCCCAACGACGTCGATTTCGACGACTTCCAGCTGCGATCTAACGAAAAGATCGTGGTCGCCACGAGGTTCCACGTTTTTGGCGGCCGCTACAACTTCTCGGCCACGTACGACATCCGCATCCCGCAAATACCTTCAGCTTCTTCACGACTCCTCTCCGACCTCAACCTGCTTGTCGTCCTCTTCTTCCCTTGTTTTGCTCTGATATAATCGTTGCTTTTTGTTTCACGCTCTCCAATTTGCAATCGAACAAACGGGGTCGCAGTCAGCGGGTGTGATGGGAGCCGATGAGGTGTCCGGTTGCTCGCGACAGCATGCGTCGCAAAGAAAAGATCACTCTTAAAAATTTAGAACGGCGGCTTTGGACGGTTCTCTAACGCCTGGTTACTCTACGGAAACCGCGAATCAACAAAACTTTCTTATTTTCGGCGCCCTTTAACCTCCCGCTCGCAGCAAGGGCAGCAAGGGGAAAGCAGAGGCGGCGAGGCGGAGGCAACGGAAGGAAGTGATCTCGAGAACAAGGCGAAGCGAAGTGTTGGCGTCGTTTTGTTGATTAAAATCGTACTAGAGCGATGTTGCTTCCACATCGACTGACTGGAATCAAGCTCGTCTGGGTGGGAGGTGGCGAGTGCTTGCCGGGCATCGGACTCGGACAAAATGGGACTCCTTCCCATTCGAGCAATGAAAGAGATGGCCGATTAGCTCCTCAACTACTTCCACAAATACAGCGACGGTTCTTTTCTTACGAGATGTACGCCCCGATCCGTCAGTGCTTCCATCAACTGCCGACGGGATGGACGAACGTCGAGGAGCTGCTGTTTGTGTGACTCGTCTTTGATGCCGGCAGTCATTCATTGGCCTCGTTTGTTGACCATCTTCGGTTGTACCGAACAGCCCGCTCCTCCGTTCCCTGCAATTGCGCAACAAGCAAGCGGGCGGAACGGACGAGCGTGAGAACGCACGACGCGTTCCCATGCGGGCGGAAAAGCCCGCGCTTCGGCTCCCGAGCAATGCGTCTCCATGGCCGAGTGTTCTGGAGCGGTCGGGCCGCCGGTACGAGTCCGGGTCTCGTCTAGGTGCTGAGCTGATAAAGTTTCATATCGGGCATGTGTTTGGGGTTCACATCTTCTCGAGCAACCGGTACGTATCCCCTTCAGCTTAGCAACATCAGATCGACTAAATAGCTTCATCGCGCCTGGTCGGCTGCCTTGGATAGGGCACTATACGGGTTCTTTTTGGTCGTGTTTGTTTTCTCGCTCGTCGACCGGCCTTTTTGGGTCGTCGGCCGACCACTGCGGTGTGTTCGGAGAAGCGATTAACCCTACGATCAAGGCGACAATCGACGGCCGGCGAAAGTTTTGGGTTGTTCGGGAGCGACGACAGCCGACCGCCATTCCGCCCAAACAAGTGAGTGGTGGGGCAGCCATCCCTCCACGTCCTTTGCCTCCGCTTTCACTACTGCCTGCGACGAGACAATTCATAGTCGTTTTTTATTAACAGTTTTGACACCTTAACATTCACGGCATTCACAAGAAGAACATAAGAGTTCAGTCGTGTCCTCCCGTCCAGTCGATCAGTTGTGAATGTCCGCAACTCCCGTCTTCTTGCACAAGTTGGTGCCGCTCTCGACGCTGGAGCCGGCCGGGCAGCCCGTTCCCGCCGCTCCCGCCGTGTAGATGGGCTGGCCGTTGTAGTTGCCGGCCGGCGAGTAGTCGCAGACGACCAGCGTGAAGTACTGACCGTCGATTCCGACCATCGCTGAACGAGAGCGTTGATTAGCGGGCATTCGAGTCGAGTGCTCACTCGGGCAATAGGCCACAGCACACGCGAGCTCGGGCGTCTTCGCCCAAACGACCTGCGTGAAGTGGTTGTAGTTGCTGCCGTCCATCACGAGCGAGTTCTGCCCGTCCTTCGCCAACTCCGAGTACCACGACCACACCGAGTCGTTCAAGGCCTGGTCTGCAACAGAAGAAATGAAGGGGACTGCCGAAAGAACCAAGAAAATAAACCGCACAGAGGGAACAACCCCAAGATCGAGCAAGCGGCACTTACTGACGGGAATGTAGCCGCCGACCGTGGTGAAGAGATTGTTGGAGGTCCCGTTGACGTAGGTGTGCGACCACTCGCACGATTTGGCCTTCGCGAGGGCGTACGACTCGACCTGCTTGCTCCAGCTCATTTTGTACATGTCCTTGGCGGCGGGCAGCTTCGTGCCGTTCTTGTTGGCGGCCGCGCCGCTGGCGACCGTCTTGCGCGCCGTGTTGTGCGCATTCAACGGGATCATTCGCTGGGCGTCGGTCAGATCTGCAGCAGAGAACGATTAGGAGCGTTGCGTTGAAGTGACCACTCACTCGCAACACGCGTCGTGTTCACGAACGGACCGCACAGGCCTTGGGCGGCGGTGCAGTCCTGAGCGGGCAGGCACTCGGAGCAGACCGTTCCGTTGTTGTAAATCGGCGTGTTCGGCTCATTGCCGCCCGGGTTGTACACGCAGGCGACACGAGTGCGGGTTCCTGAAGAACGACGGCAATTATGAGCTCTACCGGTCGAAGAGACCCACCCGAACAGTACTTGACGGCACAGCCCACTTTGAAGGTGGAGCCGGCTTGATTCCACAGCAGGTGCGTGCCCTCGTTTGCCGTGGTGTTCGTGACGACCAGATTGTTCGGGTTGTAGGCGGTGATCTTCGCCTTCCAGGCCGCGAACGCTTGATTTAGGGCGGTGGCTGAAAGCAACTCCAGCGTGCAAGCAATCCATTAAAGCAGCTTACCGCCGTCCAAGTAGGCGGTCGTCACGTTCGACCAGCTTCAAGGGCAAGAGGTTGATTGTGGGGGAGCGGCAGAACTCACACGTTGGCCTGCGGACAGACCATGTTGAGGCAGCCGTTGAGGATCGAGTTGTAGGCGAAGCTGTACTCGTAGTCGCCCCACACCGCCGCCGCCATGCCCGCCGCCTTCGGAAACTTCGCCCCGTTCAGGCCCGCCAGTGTGCCGGTGGCGGCCGCCGAACGCACGCCGTTGTGGAGGTTCAAGACGAGTTGCTTCAACGAGTCCGTCATGGCTGGAAGAAAGGAGAGAGTGCGGAGATGGGATTGCCCGGAACTCACCAGGATCCGCCGGGATCGACTGGGCGGCCACCAACGGGGCGACGATAAGGCAGAGGACGGCGGTTTGCATCGCGAGTCGGAGAGGAGAAGACGGGAGATTGTTGTTGGACGGGCCGTTCGTGCCCGCTTTTATACTCACTCTCTCGCTGGATCAACATAATGGAGGCGTGCGCCCTCATTGATTTGAGGAAGTGCTCGTTGAGTTCTGGCGAGCGAACGGATTTGCAAGCTGAACGACCACCCTTCCGTCTGCTTCCTGATCGCCTTTCGACGAACAGCCGCCCGTTGTGTTCCGCCCCGACGGTCAGCCGTTTTCGGAACGTGGCGAGCGCGTTGCCCATTCAACGAGGAAGTTCCGCCTTTCGATCAAAAGGGCGTTTGTTTGAAGGAATGCTAGTTCCGCCTCTTTTCCGTCAGTGCTGGCCGTTTGTGAAGCCTGAGATCAGCGGATCGTCGTGCAGTTGAACACAAGTCTCACCCCATAATGCAGTAAAACAAGCAGTTCACGCTTCTTGCCTGCATGCACAAGACTTTAAATTAGCAGGATCTTTCATGTCGTAATCGCTGAAGTTACTGCCGGCGTCGTTCGATGATTTCTTTGATATTTTTCTCCCAACAGCCCGCCCCCGTCTAGATGAGAAGCTTGTAGATCACAGAATAGACACACGTGCAAAAAGAAAGCGGAAGCACGTGAGCGACAGCAGATGTAAGCTCGCTCCTCCTTATTAGTTCTTTTCGTTCGCTTGGATTTCACGAGGGTCTGCGCGGTTAATTGGAGCCACAACGCTCTCGCTTCGGTTTCAGTCAATCGGTAATCCACTTTGTTTTATGCGTCCCGTCGCCCCACCGACGATCGACCTCGAGCGGGGCGTGGCCAGACCGACGACCGTCTTGTTCTGCACGATCGGTCGCGTGTACAGCGAGCGGTAAGTGCGAGTGTCGGCACGACGTAACGAGCGGTAAACGAGATTGCTGCAAGAAAAGAACCGTTGATTAGAAGTGGGCAATTTCGCTTCGCTCGGGACAACAGCAGAAAAAAAAAACCCCCCGAAAGCAGTACGAGTTTGCAGTTGAACTCCACGCGCATTTCACAAGCCGCCGTTTGATGCAAATTCCACCCTCCGAACCGAAACGCTTCGAGCCGCCCGCCTGTTCATTCCGCAGTTTCGGCCGCCGACTGGACGGACGGGAGTTCTGCGCGCGCTCTCGCCCATCCACCCGCCCGCAGCCAACGATGGAGCAGCCGCCCGCCGGAGCCACCGGAGCGCCGAAGGGCCGCTCGCGTCGTCGGCCGAAGCGGACGGAGGGCGGCGGCACGGAGGACGCGAACAACACGACCGTCTCGCAGAAGTCGCGCCGCGGGAAGCCGCGCACTCGGCGGCAGCGCGCGAAGCAGGCGGCCGACGGCGCCGCGGCCTCCGTCGTCTCGGTCCTCCGCCAGCCGGGCTCCATCCGGCAGCGGCGGAAGCAGCAACCGCCGAAAGCTCGCTCGAAGCCGCCGGTTTGTTACGAGTGCACGAACTCCTCACTCGTTCCGCTTGCAGACGGAGGAGGGCGGCGAGAACAACGCCGGCGGCGAGGAGGAAACCGCCGCCCAGACGCCCGGCCCGGGCACTCGCTCGATGGCCCCCGGGTGAGTCCAATTGCGAGCTTCTGCTCACTCCATTCGATTGCAGGGTCAAGCCGCCGGGCAATCAGACGTGAGCAGTCCCTCCAATCACCCAGCAGCCTTCTCGCTTGCAGCGTGATCAAATTCCAACCGACGGCGCTGCGGGCGGCCCCACCGGAGCAGACCTCCTGCCAGACGGAGCACATCGCCGCCATCAAGCGCCTGCAGGACCTCGGCCGCATCGACACCACGTTCGAGGACATGAAGCAGGCGGCGAAGACGTTCGTTGTGGTCCGCTCACACCCTCCGCTCGCTCCCCACTCGCCCGCTTGCAGCACGCGGCCCAACTGACGGCTCCGGGCGCCATTCGGGACTACTTGAATTACATTCGCTCCTGTTCGTCCCCTCCTTCTTTTTCCCTTCACGCTCGTTCGCTTGCAGACGTGCCGGACGGAACGACTCGCGAGAACTTCGACCGGAACGTGCCGCGCAATCGCTACAAGGACGTCCTCTGCGCCGACCGGGAGCGCGTCGTGTTGGCGCCCTCCGGTCCGGGAATGCCCGACTACATCCACGCGAACCACGTGCGCGGCCCGCCCCTCAACCCGGAGCAGCACTTCATCTGCACGCAGGCACGCACAACCGCCCGCTCTCTCCTCTCATCTTGCTCCTCGTTCAGGGCCCCACCGCCGCGACGACGCCTGATTTCTGGCGAATGGTCCGTCAGGAGAACGTCCAGGCGATCGTGATGCTGTGCGAAACGCGCGAGCTCGGCAAAGAGAAGTGCTCGCAGTACTGGCCGCTGTTCGACGACGAAGTGATGCGCTTCGACGCGATCGGTTCGTCTACTCACTTGCTCTTCACTCACCCACTTCCAGGACTCACGGTCGTCAACCGCGGCCGCTTCGTCCACTCGCCGGGCGTCGTGACGAGCGTGCTGGAGGTGCGGGATGCAAAGCACGCGGACCGCGAGCCGCTCACCGTCTTCCATCACCAGATGAAGACGTGGCCCGACCGCGGGGTGCCCGACCGCGCCGACGTCGTGCTCCAGCTGCTCCAGTTGGTGCGCGCCTGTCCGCAGAAGTCGGCCGTCGTCATCCACTGCTCGGCGGGCATCGGCCGGACGGGGACCGTTCGTCCACTCTCCTTTCCTTCTTCCACGCGACTTGCAGGTGATGGCCGCCGAAATGGGCATCCAGGCGCTGATCGCCAACCGCCCGCTCGACATGATCGCCCTCGTCCGCACGCTGCGTCGTGAGCTTTCGAATGCTCGCTCCAATCTCTTTTGCTTTGCAGAGAAGCGGATGCACTGCATTCAGACGGACCTCCAGTTCGTCTTCCTCTACAAAGTGCTCCTCTCGTTCATCGAGACGCGCGAGCCCGACCCGGAGACCTCGAAGGCGCTCGAGGACTTCCTCCAGGGCTACACGTCTATGATCCAGAACGCGAAGCTGCAGGAGTTGGGCCTCCCCGTCCCCTACGCCGAATAAACACGTGCAGTACGAGTCTCCATGTCCGCTATCATTCGTGTGGGTTGTGTGCGTGAGAAGCCGCAGAGTGCGCCGATCGTATGGTTTAGCGAGCAGAACAGCTGGGAATGAAAGCAAGTGAACGAAACGTCGTTCATCCGTCTACTCTGCCTTCCATCTTTCTACTCGGTTTGGGGGTGTGCAAAAGAGACAAAGAGCCACTGACCCTGATGAACACTCGTTTACTGTCAGAAACAGCCAACACCACACAACATAGTCGATCAATCGGCGTCCATCTTCTGCAGAAAGTCGAGAATGCAGACGCGCTCGGGCTCGCGCTTCTTCTGCCGGTCGACGATCCCCGCCCGGATGCTGCAAGGAAGGAGGCGATTAAGGAGGGAAGGAATGAATGGAGCGGACTCACTTGCTCCAACGGACAAGCATCTCCGCGCGCTCGAGGCTGAACGCGTGCTGCCGGCCGCGCCGAAAGAGGTGCTCCACCGCGCGCTCGTCCATCGCGTCCAGCTTCCGACTGCCGGGCGGCTCGGGCTGCAGCAAACATGCGAATGGATGAAGCAGAAGGAAGGAGCGTACGGGCGCGTGTTTCTGCCAATGCCGACGCTGCATTTCGGGCGTCCGCTCCCACAGGACGCCGCTCGACTTGGCGGCGAGGATGGGCGGCCGTTTGGTGCGGCGGAGGAGCTCGTGGACGTCCGCCAACTTTGTGCGTTTGATGCCGCGCACTCGGTTCCGCTGCAACCGAACGAATGGGCGTTGGTTGGACGGAACGAACGGAAATTCGGGCCCGCAACGTCGCCCAGTTGTCGCGCCAGAAGCGCGCCAGCCGATCGTGGAAGAAGACGATCACCATGAGGTTGGCGATCAGCGTGTTGAACGTCAGGTACCACGTGAAGTAGTGCGGCGAATAGACGAGGTACTCCGTGTCGTACTCGCGAGCTGCAAGGAGAACGATTGAACGACAGAAGACGGCGAGGGGAACTCACTGATGTTCTCGTAAAAGTCGTGGCACGCGCGCTCCGATTGGGCGGACGGGATGCAGAGGACGAGCTCGAAGTTGCGCTCCGTCCACCCGCCCCAGCCGCCCTGTCCGGTCATCGCAAACTGCGTGTAGAAGCCGCTGCAAGAAAGGAGTAAGAAAGAAGAAAGGGACAGCTCACTCCTTGCTCCACGCGCACTCGGCGTACAGGGCGCCCGAGGACGTCTCCTCGCAGTCCTGCAGCTTGTCGCCCGACTGCGAGGTCTTCAACGAGTGGCAGCAGCGCGAGTAGTTGCGGAAACGGAAGTTAGCGTCCGGCGGCATCCGCAGCGAGAAGCCCGTCTAAACGAAAGGAAGTGAGCGGAAGTCGGTGGTCGGCGGCACTCACCGCGTAAACCACCTGGTCGTCCACGTACTCGACGCGCGCCGGCCCCACGTCCACGAGCTTGAAGCCCGCGCCGACGGTCGTTCGGTCGGCGGTCGTCGGACGGAAGGACGAGAGCAGCAAAAAAGAAGCGAGAAAGAAGGGGCTCATGGCCGCCGAACAGCCGACTTTTTGAGGAAATGAAAGCTACCGGAATGAGCGTTGAATGCGGTTCGCGGCTCTCCTTTTGCTTCGTTTGCTCGACCCAGGAACTCGCCGTAGTCGAAAATCAATGAAGTCGGAATTGCCGCTCGTTGAGTTGCTCTTGCGAGTCGGTTTATTCTTCCTATTGAACGATCCTCCGTCTCTTATACTCCTCGCTTCGCTTCCTTCTGCACAAATGGGTCCCGCCGATGGGACGATCAAAATTTCCATCCGGCAGCTCGGAGCCGGGAGACTTTGGGCGGCTGAGCGGGTGGCCAGCCCGTCTGCTCCCACCGCTTGCAGACTAATTGGGCGTCACACACAAAACTTACGCAAAAACTTCTTTTCTCATAGAAATCGACTTTTTTTCTCATAGAAAAAAGAAGTTCATAGAAATCGACTTCTTTTTTCATAGAAATAAAAAGTCATAGAAATCGACTTCTTTTTTCATAGAAATCGACTTTTTTTCTCATAGAAATCGACTTCTCATCGTTTTTCGTGTGTGCACGCACAAAATCGATGGCCGCAAACTGCGCGCCGTCTCTTCACCGTTTGCGAGCGCTTTCGCCCGCTGTTTTGTCATCGTTTTCTGCTCGTCTCGTGAACGCAATGGACTCCTCGTCGGATCTCGAACCGCTGGACGCGAGCGAGGAAGCGGCCCATGTCCTGTCCGAAGAAGATCAACCCGATGTCCCGGTCAAACGCCCCCGCCGCCCGCCGCGCACGCTCACGTACAAGTTGGTCCGCAATTTCGACGACCAGACGAAATTCAACGATTGGGCCGCCTCGAACATGGCCGACTGGCACGACAACTCCGAGTACTCCCGTGGAACAACCGGGGAGGCGGTCGAAGTGTTCGCGTGAGTTCGCCCTTCTTTTTCCGTGAATTTTATTCTTCTTGCTTTCAGCTGTTCCACAAGCGGCTGTCCGATGCGCCGCCGCGTCGTCTACGATGCGTACTCGTTCGTCGTGAAGGTGGAGGACGCGACCGTCGACCACGACCATCCCGCCGAGGAGTCCGTCCTGTCGAAAGCTCAAATCAAGACGATCGAGTCGCTGCTTCAAAACGGGATGAAGCCGGCGGCCATTCGGCTGAAGATGCTCGTGAGTTCTTTCTGTTCGTTCGTTCGTACCGTCCGAATGTTCAGGAAGCGAACAACAACGACGCGAGCCTCGTGCCCAACTTGAAGCAAATCCAGAACACTGTCTATCGTCTCAAGCAGAAGGGCGGACGCCGCGGACCGCTGACCGACGTCGCGCTCGAGGAGTACGTGTCCGCGAAGAGCACGCTGCCCGAGGACGAGAACTGCGCGTACGTCGTCGGCTCCATCCCGTACGACGACCAAACGGAGCGCTTCATGATCGTCTGGTCGACACCCAAGTTGATCGCCGTCCAGCGGAACTCCGATCTCCTCGCAACGGACGCCACCTACAAGTTGTGCTGGTGAGCTCGCTTCAATCGATTCGTTTATTCTTCTGCTCGAATTCAGGCATGCGTGCCCAGTGATCATGGCCGGCACCATCGACGTGAAGCGCGCCTTCCATCCGACGTTCGTGGCCGTCAGCTCGAACGAAGACGAGGAGGCCTTCAAGGCCTTCTTCCGGACGATCAACAACGTCACCGGCCGAGCTCCCACCCACCTGCTCGCGGACGCCGCGCCCGCCATCACAAACGCGATGAGCGCCGTCTGGGAGGAGTGCGTCCGGCTGATGTGCTGGGCGCACGTCGTGAAGGCGATCGACAAGAAGCTGCCGAAGAAAGACGGCCAGACGATCCGCTCGGCCATCGAGACCCTCCAATACGCCCGATCGGAGCTCCAATTCATCTCTGGTACGTGCTCTCCACCCTCTTCTCGTTTATTCGTTTTTTCAACAGTCGCTAACTCCCTCCTCGACGAGTGGGCCCGCAAGTACGGATCGAAGTTCACGTTCGGCGCGTACTTCCGCAAGCAGTGGATCGAGAGCGCGCACTTCCGTTGGTTCGAAGGTTTGTTTGCAAGATGTCGCTTCCTCCTCTCACCCTTTCTCGCTTTCAGGGGCTTCCGTCTTCCCCTCCACGAACAACGCTCTCGAGTCCACGAACCGGACGATCAAGGACTCCCACACGTTGCGCGAGCGTCTCCCCTTCTTCGAGTTCACTCAAGTCGTCGAGCGAATGGTCTCCACCGACTGGTCGGCCGGCCGCCCGATGCCGGCGGACGTCGTCGAGAAGATCCCGCCGTTCGTCTTCGTGGAGGCGCGGGAGTTGCAGCGGGTCAAGCGCCGCATTTGGCCGCTCACGAGTGGCCGCTTCGCAATGCCCTCGACGAACTTCAACGACCTCGACTCGAACGGGATCAAGGAAGCGGTGAAGGCGCTCGAAGCGAAGGAGTTCGTGCGGTTCGCCGACTACGACGCGGCCCGCTTCAAGGTACGCCCTCTTCTTCGACTTTATTTCATTCTTGTGTGTTTAGGTCTACGTGCTCGAGCGGAACGGCGACTCGTTCACGTGCACATGCCCGCAAGGATCCAAGAAGAAGGCCTGCAAGCACGCCGTCCGTCTGGCCGTCAAGCTCGACGTCCTCGAGTACCCGCCGGACGCCCTCGAGCAGGTGATCGGCCGGAAGAAGAAGCGCGGCCGGCCGAAAAAGGCGCCGACCCAACGCGAGCAGCGCAACCGCGAACCGTCCGAAGGCCCCTCGACGGCTCGTCTCCGCTTCACGCAGTCCAAGGAGTCCACTGCCTCCGAAGAGGAGCCGCGTGCCAAAATCTCCCGCACTCTCCGTTCTCAAGCGAAATCTCATGAATAGTGCTCACTCACCTCTCTTTCAATCCTCCTACCTTCTTTTTTCTGCTCCTTCACATTGTTCTCACGTGTTCTCCTCTTTTTCCGTGACGAAATGCGCGATAAACGCGAGGAAAAACAGAGAAGTCGATTTCTATGAGAAAAAAAGTCGATTTCTATGACTTTTATTTTCTATGACAAAAAAAGTCGATTTCTATGAAAAAAGAAGTCGATTTCTATGACTTTTTATTTCTATGAAAAAAGAAGTCGATTTCTATGAACTTCTTTTTTCTATGAGAAAAAAAGTCGATTTCTATGAGGAAAAAAGTAGCACGCCAAAACTTACTAAAGAAGCGGCGAAGACGTCCCAGTTGGCGGACGGGCGGGTCGTCCGCTCGACGAGAAACCGGTGACGGGCCGGCGACTTTTTTCTGTCTCGCCGTCTCACTTTTCGTCCGCTCTCTTTGCGGCGGAAGATGGCCGCCAGTTCGGCTCACCGTTTGAATTGTTTCATCAAGAAAAATGAGCGTTCTTTCAGTTTGTCGCAATCCAACGGGCTTGAATGTCATCGTTTTATAGAGAGCAAGACGCAAATTCCTGGGCCTCTCTGCTTTCCGGCCGACTGGTGAGCAACAAGCAGACGTTCGTCTCTTTTGAGTCACCGCCAAGTGGCGCCCGTCGCATCTGGCGGCCGCCTGCCGCTTTCCGCTACCGCTCAGATGGCCCACTCACTGGTCACTCTGCGCATCCTTTCTGCTCACTTGCGCTCATTCGCAGAGTCCGCTTTTCCGCTTTTCCCTTTCTTCACCGCGCTCCTTACACTTTCGGAGCATCATTCCAGTGGACTTCCTGCTTTGAAATCACGCGTATCCTCATCGTTCCTTCTTTCAGCCGCCGTTGGGAACGGTGCGTGAACGAGCGGGCGGCCAAACTCAAGCGCTGTGCAAAGAGCCGCCGTTCCACCCGTCGCAGCCGCGCGGCGTCCATTCAGCGGAAGTCGGCCGCCTGCAGCACGACGTCGATCGGGAGTGCGCGTCCGCCGTCCTCCAACACGAGCTCCAGGCGGGGAGTCCTGCGAAAAAGACGTGAGCAGAAAGTCGTAAGAGAGGCACCAACTTCCGCTCGCTCCCTTCGACTTCGTCTTCGCCGTCTTGCTCGCCTGCGGAGCGGATGAGCGAGAGACACGGCGCTTGCGGACCACCCACTTGTTTGAATGGCGCGAATTCGGGGTCCTACAAGGGGGATCGCATGAGTCGAACGGGAAAAGGCCGGAGAGAACTCACGTGGACGCACACAACGAGGTGGAGCGCGAACGAGCGGCCTTCTGGTGGCTGCGGGCGGGACGGTCGGCGTCGCGCAGCTCCGCGCGTTGCAGCAAGCGACCGCCGGAGGTCGACGCCTGCTTGTGGCATTTCTTCACGCTGCCCAGCGGGTGCGTCGCCTTCGAATTGGCGGCCACGCGGCACGAGCGGCCGCTTTTGCCCGAACTGCCGGCTTTCTTTTTCGAGGATCCCGCACGCATCCCGGGCGCCACACGAGCGGCGCGACTGTCCCTCTTCGTCGAGCGGAACGTCGACTTCGGCGTGAGCGCGAAGAAGCGACTCGAGCAGGTGGCCGGCGAGCGCGCGGAGCGGCTGGTGACCGACGAGGCGCTCGACGAACGGCCATCCTGACTGCAGCCTGCAAGCACACGAGTCATTCACTCGCTCTTTCTCTTCCACTCACCGCCGCCGTGACGAGCGCGATGGGCAGCGGTACCGCGAGGACGTACCGACGGACGCATCGGTCCCACGAGCAGCTCCTCGTCCGAATCCTCCGTTTGGCTGGGCGTCGTCGCCGACGAGTAGCTGCTCTGCGAACTCGAAGGCTGAAATGCGGCGGAATTCTGCGCAAACGAGCGAAAACTCACTTTGGGCGGCATCGTCGTCGTCGAGGAGGCGCAAGGACGAGGAGCGGCGGTGACCGGGCGAGGTGGAAAAAGAGCGAATGCGAGAATTGGTTGGCCTGCTCGCTGCGGTCAAGAGAGGGCAATTTGCATGAACAAAAAAGACGAGTGCGGACTCGCTTCCACTCGCCATTCGAATCGTCAGTTCGCCGCGGCGAGTAGTCGGTTCTTCTCGCTCGTCGGAAGTGCACGATGGCGGTCTCGTTTCTGCCCGGAGCTCAGAAGGCGGGAAGTCGCTGCTCGACGGAAGCGACCGCTCGTGTCTTCGTGGCGCTCCTCTTTCTGCTCGCGATGATCGGCGGAGTGCGGGCGGACGACAAGTGCTTCACCAAGGAAGGAAGCGACATGTGAGTTTTCCCCCTCTCCTCCTCTTCTAATCGTCGACATTTTCAGCCGTCTGAACGGGGCCTGCGCCAAAGACAGCGCCATGCTCATCGTGCCGGAACAGGTGCTCAAGTTCGAGGTCCAGTTTCCGTCGAAAGGAAGCGTCACTAAACGGCGAGTTTGCTCATTGGGTCCAAAAATAATCCTTTTGTTTAGCTTCACGCTCACCGCGGGCGGAGGTTCGATGGCCTTGTCGGTGGCGCTTGACGACGTGAACGAACAGCTCAAATATGGTACGTGTCTCCGGCTAAATTTGACCGTAGTGTCATTTGATTCAGACGACGAAAACTTCAACTTTCCTGTCACCGGAACGCTCACTCCCGCCAACTTCAACCTGGACAGCAGCAATCGGAAAGGCACTTACTCGCTTTCTCCCAAGTTCGAGCAGACATCCAAGGGCTACAAGATCGCCGTGGACTTCTCGGGGAACGGCGAGTTGAGCGCCCTTGTGATCGTTTTCGTAAGTTTCCTCTACTTCCTTCTTCACACCTGCCTGCATTCCAGAAGGATGCCACTTTGTTCGACGCCGAAGAGGACCGCAAATCCAGCACGTTGATGATCACTGGCATCGTCATCGGGGGTGTCCTGTGAGTTCTCCGTTCTATTTTGCCTGAACTCTCGGACTGCAGTCTGCTCGCCTCCATCATCGCCGGCTGCATCGGATTCGCCGTCTGGTGGATGAAGTGCAAGAAGCCGAAGGTTGGCGTTCCTCTACATTCTCCTTCACTTACTGCTTCACTTCAGGCCACTTCGAAGGACGGCAAGAAGCATCGCAATGTGGGCGCGAAGCCACAGCCCGTGCCGATCAAACCGACCCCCAAGCCGATCGCCCCGCTGGAGAAGAAGCCGTTGGTGTCGCCGGCCCAGAAGAAGACGCCCGTCGTTCCGTCCAAGGAGAAGACCGGCGAAGGCCGCACGGGCGAATCGCCAACGCCCACGTCCCTCGTCACCGCTTCGGGCCGCCCGTTGTGAGTCCTCGATCCACCCTTCCCTTCACTCCTCTTTTGCAGCACTCCTCAACGCCTCGCCAAGATGAAGAAGCGGGAGGAGGAGGGCACTCAAAGAATGTGCCACAAGGTCTACGTGGACTCCATGGCGAAGCTCCGCGAAAAATACGGGTCCGGCATCGCGGAGAAGAAAGCCAAGACGCGCGTCATCGAGGCCCGCATCCGCGAGCAGGAGCGGGAGCTCGCGCAGCTCAAGCGCGAGCAGCCCCAATGGGAGGCGGACGAGGCGGAAGCGAACGCCTACCTGCACCAAATGGAGGAGCTGGCCGCCTCGGTCGCGCCGCCCAAGACCTCCCGCTCGACGCCACGCAGAAGACGGACGGCTTCACGGCCACGCAGACGGTGGACGGCGGCCAGTCGGCGGAGACGACCGCCAGCAAGGAGCCGCTCCGCAAGACGATGGCCGTGTCGAAGACGGGAGACGTGACGGTAAGTTCGCACCCATCTTCTCACTTCACTTTCCACTTGCAGAACGAGCAGATGTGAGCCCGATGGCGCAAAGAATCGAGGATCGTTCGGAGTGGTCGAGTCAGTTGTCTCTTTTGTTCCCCTGTCGTCAATAAACAGTTGAAAAGAAAAGCGGGCATCGGGATAGGGAACAAAGCAGCAAGGAGCTCGCGCGCCTAACGGATGTTGAAAGAGGACGAAATGTTCGTGATCTTCGAAGGAATACCATTGTTCCATCAGCGATAAAACGAGCGGCAAACGAACTAACGCGACGGCCCAAAGGAAGATGAGGCAGCCAACAGACGTTCCACTCGTATTTATTTCTGCCTCCATTGAACGAGCCACGGCGAATCGCCGACAGCGCCAAATGCTCGAGCAGGTGCAGCTGAAACAAACGAGAAGTGAGGGAAGAACTGCACGAAACGAACGCGAAGCAGCGACGAACACGGGATTTCGGCAACAGCGTTCGGCCGGCGTCGCTCTTCTCCGGATTCGCGGGCGGCTCGTGACTGGCGCGCGAGAGCTGGACAGTCTTGCTCGCTCCGGCGGCCGCCAACTTCTTGATCGGCTCTTCTGCAAGCGATTAAAGGAAGTGAAGTCTGCCAGACGAACCGCGGGGCGTCGTCCAACGCGAAGCGCGGCGCGAGGTGTTGCCGCTCCAACGACAACGAGCGGCGCGACTCGGGCGGATGGTCAGTGCGGGACGGACGTTCGAGCGGCTTCAGAGCAGCACTCCTGCAAGCGGGATGGTGAGCGGAAAGAAAGCGACAGAACCTACTTCTTGTGCCGCTCCATGTGCGCCATGAGGCTCTTGTGGAGAACGAGGCGGTGCAGCGGACTTGCCATCGACAGCAGCGAAACGGAGCGGCCGACCGATGGACTGCTCGAGACGAAAGTGGTCCAGCGGAAGGGTAACCGGGATGACTCGGCAAACTTTACGTCCATTTTGATCGAGCGCCGTCAGCCCGTCTGTTTCTCCAGTGCGCAGACACCTTCCCACTCGTTTCGCTTCGACTGACCGTAAGTGAGCGTTCTTTCTTTCGGTTGTCCTCTGGAATGATGCTCGTTTTTTTATCGTTCGTGCTCTTGCTCGTGCTGCGCGTGTTCCCTTGCTCGTGTTTGGATGATGAGGATCGTGCTCGAAGAAAGTGGATGACGGAATGATCGATCCGTATCGTTCGATCGTTCGCCTTTGCTCTCCTGTTAGTCTGCTCGCTGCTGTCGGCGGCCATCCGGCCGGCTGCCCGGACAGAACTCAAAAGGCTTCCACCCACTTTGCATCGCCCGACTCCCCACTCCACAAGCGAACAGCGCGCTCATGCAAATTCGGCGGCATAAAAGCGGCGGCGGGCGGCCCGAACGGCCACTTGTCTCGACTCGCAGTCCCCCGCTCAGCCGCCCGCCCGCCGACCGCAACGATGAGCTCGCAGGAGGAGGACGAGGAGTTGGGCATCAAGCCGGTGAGTCCCCCCCGCTCCCCGCCCGTCCACCCACTCGTTCGTTGCAGGGCGTGATCATCGACTCGGCCAAGCAAAAGTACACGGTCATAAACATGCTGGGCGAGGGCGGCTTCGGCGCCGTCTACAAAGTCCACCAATCCGACGATCGGACGCGCGAGTTCGCCATGAAAGTGGAGAAGAAAATCGAGACGCGGAAGCACAGCAAGCTCAAGATGGAGGCAAGTTTCAAGGGAATTCTTGTTGTTCCCTCTGCTCACCGCCCGCTCGTTGCAGATCGCCATCCTGAAGCTGGTCGGGGCGAAGCGCGCGGAGAAGTCGCACTTCACGCGGATCGTGGACCGCGGCAAGAAGCCCGCCTACTTCTTCCTCGTGATGCAACTCGTGGGCAAGTCGCTGGCCGACCTCAAGGCCGCCCGCCCCGACAAGGTGCTCTCCATCGGGACGGGGCTGGGCGTGGCGAGCCAGTGCTTGGAGGCGGTCGAGGACCTGCACCAGCACTGGTTCATCCACCGCGACCTCAAGCCCGCCAACTTCGCCTGCGGTCTCGACGCCCAGAAGCACGTGGTGAGTGGCCGGCTGCTGGGGATTTCTCCGCTCATCCCCCTCTTCGCTGCAGATCTACATCCTTGACTTTGGGATCGCGCGCCGCCTGACGAACGCCGCCGACGAGCTGAAGACGCCGCGCGCCGTGGTCGGCTTCAAGGGCACCGTGCGGTTCGCCTCGCTCTGCTGCCACTCGGGCCTGGAGATGTCGAAGAAGGACGACTGCGAGTCGTGGTTCTACCTCCTTATGGACCTGGTCTCGAAGAGCGGCCTCCCGTGGCGCAAGATGAGCGACAAGAACGACGTGAAGGGCTACAAAGAGGACTGCCGCAAGGAGGGCCCGCGCAAGGACGAGCTCTACGCGAACACCCCCAAGTGTCGCAAGGAGCTGGCCGGCATCCTCGACTACATCGACGGCCTCCTGTACCACGACACCCCCGACTATTCGTTCATCTACGCGAGCCTGAAGGAGGTGAGTGCCCGCCGGGAAGACGGGACTGACCGCCGCTTGCAGGCCGGCGCCAAGTGCGGCGTCAAGAACATCGACGGCCCCTTCGACTGGGAGCTCGAGCCGCCCTCCGCCAGCAAGTGATCTCCCGGTGTGTTTTCCCCGTTTCTCTGCTCTGCTCGGCGAATAAACGGGTCTGCGAAGTCGGAATGGTCGGTGGTGAACGAACGTGCTGTTGAGAATCTTTTCCCATTAAAAGCAACGACTCGTGGCGAATCGGGAATCTCGACTGGTTGCTTTGATTCGCTTACTTGTTGTGGGACTGCGGGCAGAAGTCCCCTCTTCTTGATCCCCTGGACGCGCTCCCGATCTCGTGACGTTCGTCGACGTTCGTGCCGCTCGCTTGCCCCGGAAAGTGAAAGCAAACGGGTTGACGGCAAAAAAAAGCGGCTGCAGAGCCGTGCATCATTCAGACGGCGCCGACGGCCACACGAACGATGCGGTCGAAGTCCAGCCCGCATCGAAGACCGCCGGCGTCTTCCTGCGAGCAAGCAGCAATCGATTGGAGCGAACGGCGGAGAACTCATTTCGTGTTTCGGCCGGCCACGTGCTGTCCGCCACCGAACGACCGACCGGCCCGTAATCGTAACGAGCGATGTCGTTCGCGTACTTCCAGCCGTAGCTCAGCTTCAGAAATTTGAAGAACGATTGACTGATGAACGCCTCGTCCAGTTGAGTGCAGGCGACGAGCAGGACGACGAGAATGACGGCGGCATTCAGCCACAAGCGAGTCATCCCGGAGAGTGGCTGTTGGACGGAAGGAAAGAGCGAGTGGATCCGAGCGATCGCTTTTTAATGAAACCGGCGGACGAAAAGAACACCTGCAAGCGCCCTCCTCTCCGTTCGGTTGCCGAACGCTAATGAGTCCTCCGATTCCAATCGATCGGCTCTAGAGCGGCTGAACGAGCAGGATTGCCGTTCGGTCTAACGAAACGTCCAAAACATACGCCTTGTCCGTAATTGACTGACAAACGAGGGCCGATGTTTGTTGTTGTTGCTGTTGCAGTTGCACGCATTGTCAAGTTCAAGAAAACAATTGCTGCTGGACGGTGCGGTAAACGTTATTTTCTTTGTCTGGCAACCGACTGGTCCCGTCGAACAAACGAAGGCAAGGAACATCGAATTCGTTTGAAATGCAAAGGCTTGCGTACAGGTGCACCTCTTTCGACACTCGTCTTTCGTTTTCTTATGGGAATCCTCCTCCTTGCCAACAGAAAGGGGCCGTGAAAAGTGCCCCGATCGTCGTGTTGATGGGCGCTGCCTCGCGAATTTGTTGATTCCAGACGAAGAGCGGAGGACTGGCGGTGAGAGGTGAACACGCGCTCATCAGTTCGGGCAAACGGCGAAGGAATTCCCATTCGCAAAGCCGAAATGGGCAACAGATGGCCGAGAAGCCAATCGCAAATCACACGCCCTCCCCGTCCTCCCGCTCGGCGTCATTCGCACTTCGCGCGCGGCGTCCAATTCATCGCTTTTCTGTCGTGTCGCTTTCGTGTTGCTCGACTCTCTGTCTTCAATCCACTCGTCCTTTCAGGCATGACGGCTCACGTGAAGAAGCTGTTGAACGATGAAATTGAGATCGTGTTCCCGATTCGCAAGCTGACTTCTCTTCACAACTTCCGCAGCGACGCGGTCACGTTGGATTTGCCCCAAAAAATCAGCGTGTGCATTGGAATGGGTATCAGCCGGAAAGAGCAGCTGAACGGTTGGGAGGTTTATTGGGAGTTGGGCGTGAAGGATTTTTTCGAGGCCCCAAGCACCAAACTCCAAAAGAAGGCGTGGATCAAACGGCAGTCGGACGAGCTGTGCCTGCCCCTCCAAGGCATCAAATCCTCGTATTCACCCGATGCTTATTCTTTTGTTGCAGAAAACTGGAACGAAATTCTCGAGCACACGCCGAAGGCTCCGTACCGGTTCCACGAGACCGTTCAGTACTCGCCGTTTCTCGAGTGGCCGCCGGTTGAGTTGCACGTCGTCGTGCGCCAAGTGATCGATCCGCCCAGCAAGCCGCGCGAGTACTTGGCGCGCAGTCTGGAGAAGACATTCGATTCGAGCGACTACGCGGACTTCACGATCAAGTGCGGCAATCGCGAGTGGAAAGTGAGTCCACGCTTTCGTTCATCCGTTGGAGTCATCCCTGCTTGCAGGTCCACAAGTGCGTGCTGGCCGCCCAATCGGAGGTCTTCAAGCTGGCGTTCGCGGGCGACTTCAAGGAGCGCACCGAGAGCAAGTACGGGATCAAGACCGCCGAGCCGGAGGTCGTCGGCCGCTTCCTCCGCTACTTCTACACGGGCGACGTGCCACAGGACGGCGAGATGGCCGCTGCTCTGTTCCCGTTGGCCGCCCAGTACCAGCTGCCCGAATTGGCGGTGAGTTCCCTTCCTTTCTGCCCATTCACTTGCTCGTTCAGGAGATCTGCGGCAAGCGGATGAGCGCGGACTTGTTGCTGGACAACGTGATCGAGCGCCTCGAACTGGCCGCGCTCTACGATCAGCCGTTGGATTTCAAGAAGCGCGACGTCCGCTTCGTCAAGGAGAACGGCCAAGCGGTCAAGGCGCTCCCCGGATGGACGGAATTCGCCGAGAAGAACGGCGGCTTCATGGCCGAGTTCGTGTGATCACTCGCGTGTTCGGCCAACGGCTCCCATCTTAACGCTGCTTTCTGGCAGATCTGTTGTTTCTTCGATGTTCTTTCGGTAAATAAACTGTTGTTGTTAGTCGTTGGTGAAACGCAAAGAACAAAGTACTCTCTCGGCATCCCGTTGATCCGCTGAGCGAGTCGCCTTCTGCCACAAGCGACTCTTTTTTCGGCTCGAACAAGAGCGTAAATCCATCCTTTCATCGGGCGTCGAACGCCGAGCGATCCCCCTCTCATCATGAAACGGAAACCTCCGTTCAATGGAAGACGGTCTCGCAATCGAAGCGAAGAGTCTCGCTTGTTTGGGCAAGCGAGCGAGCGGGTGGGTGTGCCCGCGTGCTATCTGCGGGTCGCTCGCGTTTGCTCTGAAATGCAGTTCAGCGTTTCCCAACCGGCAAAGTGAAACTCACCGCATTGGAAGCAGACAAACTGCCGTCCTTCTTTCGAATTTTGCCCAAAATTGCCTCTTTATTCGTCGTGCGAGGTGCCCGATTTTTCGAGTGATTCTCTTTTGTTGCTTGCAACTTGTAAGCTGCAATTTAGATCGCCGAATTGAATGGGAAACGACAAGGAACAAGCGGGGGCGTCCGACAGTTTGGCCGACGAAAGCGAAGAGGACGAGAAGAGCAGCGATCGAGCGGATTCTTCCACCGAGTACGATCTGCCGATCCACAATGCACGAGAGAATTGGACCAAATTTCCCCGCATGGTGAGTTGTTTGCTGCCGTGTCTCTTCCACCTCTTACTCCCGTCCAGGGATCGATTCACACGCGTTGCTTTCCGCTGGACGGCCGCTACGTGTACCGCCTGCGCGCGGACCTCTTCGAGTTGCAGATTTTGGACCTCGTTCGAAGCTCCCAGCTGTACGTTCCGTCGCATCTCCCTTGCATTGCGTTCTTCCCATGTTTAGGTTGCTAAAATCCAAGACGTCTTTTGACCATAGCATTGAGGAGTTGGTGCTCGTGAACTCGACGACGATCGTCGCTCTCGGGGGACGCGGCTTATGGCTGCTGCGGATGCACATCGAAGACGAGAGTCTTGAAGTGCTTCCATTGGCCGACCACGCGCATTTGAGGCCGTCGTACGTGCTCACAGAAATCACGGGAGACGAAGCGAACGTAAAGCACGCGGTGATCCAATGGCGTTGGGAGTGCACGGAGCTTCATTTCTGCCGGCTGCACCTCGACGACGCCCGCCTGGACGTGGACTGGACGGAGCCGATGGAAGATCCCGAAAACGTGTTGCAGCTGAGCAAAGACGGTCGGTCGTTGTTCGGAATTTGCGCCACAGAGTACGAAGCGTTGAAACTGTACAACATTGAGGAGAAGACGTGGACTACGAAAGCGATGTCTGGCTACAGCTTCCAATGGGTGGGTTCCTTCACGGAAGCTAATGATTGCTTTCTCTTTCTCTGAAGTACGAGTCCGTCGAGCCTTTTCGGTCGACGGAGAACGTCTACTTCCTTACACGCGAAGAGCAGGACTATCCGCCGTACGACAAGGATCCATTGATGGTCTACGCTCATCGCTGCAACCTGAAGAAGGCCAAATGGGAGATGCTGGGGGTCGACGCCACCGAAATGATGCTCGAAATTGCACCACTGTTCAATGCGGAGAGCGCTGAAGACGAGGGGTTTTTGGCCGTGAGCTACGAGCACTCCGAGAAAAAGTACCGAGTCGACCGCTACCTCTTCAAATGAGTCCGTTCCCCTCAATCTTTTGCTCATTGCTCGCTTTCAGCACGGTCGACTCGCTCGAACGGCTCGCAATGGACGCCTTCCGCAAGCACAACATGAACGCGAAGGGCGACTTCAACTTCCACTTCTTTCTGAACAAAACGACGCCCGGCAAGAAGATCCTCCCTTCGATGTACTCGAACATGAAGCCGCTCGACCCGCTGCCTTGAACCGAGGGATGTCCTTATTGTTAGTTCTCTGGTTGTTCATTTCGGTTGTTGAGTTCAGTTATGTCTTGTTAGATAAACGTCTACGGACAGTTCGGTAACGGGTGGGCCGGAATTCCTAACGACCGACTGAAAGAAGCGCGGCGTCCTTCTCCGGACCGTTCCTTGAGTTGAGGGGAATGTCGAGCCTTCTTTCAAGCGACCAAGTGTCCGCTGGTCTCTTTGTTGAACTTCCGAACAACTCATTGCTCCCATGGCCGCTCAGTGATCGGCAGAAGCGCGCGATTCGCGTCGATTCCGCCCCCTCGGACAATTAGCCGACCAAGAACGCTCGATTGGACTGAGGAAATGCGTGCTCGTAAAGCCTCGCCTCCACCCAAAACAACGTTTCAACAACTCGAACGGGATTTTCGACCCTCCAAGGACAGCTGCCCGCTCCTCTCCGATGTCACCCGCACACGTAGAATTGTGTTTATTCTTTCAACTGGTGGACGCTCCACGACGACGCACGACGGTGGAGCTCTCGGCGGTGCGCGTGCCGGGCGTGCGGGCGCGTGGCGTGCGGGGCGAGAGCGTGGCGGCGGCAGCCCTGGTCGGGGCTGGCGGCGTCCTCGCGCGTCCAGCCGTCGTTGCTGGCCGGCGGCGCGCTCATCAGGTCCAGCGCGTCCACCGCGAACTCGGGCTCCAGCTGCTGGTCGTAGGGCACGCGCCGGACGCCCTTGAGGCGCGAGAGCGTGAGCTCGGCGGGCGGCGGCGGCGGGTAGACGGCGGCGTGCAGGCGGAAGAAGGCGGGCAGGAGCTCCTTGAAGGGCGGCCGCTCCTCCGCGTTCAGCTGCCTTCAACCGAAGAATGAAAGGAAGGATTCCCACGTACCACATGCGCTCCACGAGAACGCTCACCTCGGGCGGCGTGTCGGCGGGCAGCGGCGGCATGGCGGCCTTGCGGATCCAGCGGGCGATCTGCTTGACGGGCTCGTCGGGCCACGGCTTCTCGCCCATCGCGAACACCTCGAACAGCAGCACGCCGAACGCCCACACCTAGGGGAATAGTTGAGGAGAATGAGCAGGAACTCACGTCCGACTTCTTCGAGTACTTGGGCTTGCGGCTGAGCGTTTCGGGCGCCATCCAGCGAAGTGGCACCTGCGCGCCGCCCGCCTCCTGCTCGCCGCCGGCCGCCTGCTCGCGGCGCACTTGGGAGAGGCCGAAGTCGGCGATCTTCAGCCGCCCGTCCGCGCCGATCAGCACGTTGCGGGCGGCGAGGTCGCGGTGGACGCAGTGGTGGCGGTGCAGGTAGTTCATGCCCTTGGCCGCCTCGAACGCGTACAGCAGCCGCTCGCCCCGCCCGATGGCCGCCCGCTCGCGCTGCAGGTGGGCGAGCAGGGCGCCGCCCGGGCACAGCTCCAGCACGATGACGACGGGCGGCCGGTTGAGCACCATGCCGTAGAGCTGGATGATGTTCGCGTGCTGGTAGGAGGACATGACGAGACCCTCGCGGAACATCGACTTCTTGGCCTTGGAGGCGGTCGCGTCCTCGGCCGCCAGCTCGTGGCACACCTTCACCGCCACCTCCACGCGCTTGTCGCCTTGGATCAGCTGGCCGCTGCAACCGGAGAGCGGAAGATCAGTTGTTTGCTCTCTTGAACTCACCGGTAGACGGTGGCAAAGTTGCCGGCGCCGAGGAAGTCCTTCTTCTTGTCGTAGCGGATGTTCTCGGGCTGCACGTTCCACTTGGGCCGCAGGACGGCGTGCTTCAGCGGCGTGCGCACGCCGGGCAGCCGATGGCGCTGGTAGTGGCGGAGCAGGTCGAGGATGGACGCGAAGTTGGGCCGCTTCGAGCGCACGATCCCCAGATGCCAGCGGTCCGTGGGGCGGTCGTAGGCGAGCGACAGGTGGACGACGCGCCGCTCGGCCCCGCGCGTGCTGATCAGCAGCTCCGTCTTGTGGCGCGCCTCCGTCGCGCGCACCAGCCAGTCGCCCACCTGCTGCAGCCGCTCGTCCGCGTACGAGTGCGTGCAGAATCCGTGGAACCTGCCGAGAGCTCAATTAATTTCTGTGTGTCCCCCCAGCGCTCACCAGGCCTCCTCGTCGATGGACGCGCGCACGGAGCGGCGGTTGGCCTCCGAGTCGGTGGGCTGCGCGGGGCTCGGCGTGCGGCGGCTGGTGGCGGCCGACGAGGAGCACTGCGAGCCCGTGCGCGTCGTCGTCTGCGAGCTGGGCGGCTGGCTCATCGCTCCGGGCGGCTGTCCAAATGAGTGAGTGGGCGGCCGATCGCCGCGTTCGAGCTGCTCGTCTCGTTCGGTGGGGATTTGCATGGGAAGAAGGCGCGTGAATAATCTCGTCTTGTTTGAGCGGGTTTTTGTTGCGTCGATTGGCCGAAGACGCAAATGGTGTGGGCAATAGCGAACGTGATCGGGCGCCCCGGAAAACACCGGAAAGACCGGCGGCATCAAGCGAGTGCCCGAACGTTTGTTCCGCGTTCAATCGCTCGCGAGCAGTGATTTTTCGATACCACTTTTTGGACCGATACCGATACCAATACTTCTTTCGATACCTCAAAACGGGAATTTTTTCTTTAAATCAACTAAAATTTAATAAGAACAACAAAGGACATTCTCCTTGGTCATGCAGATTGCTCTACGCTTTCAATGGGACTGTCAGAAGTCCTTTTGGTGGCAGTAATTGAGCAGAAGGTCGTCCGGGAGCTGAAATTTGGTCTTGTTCTTGAAACTCTTCGAAGCCATTGCGGCCAGCTAGAAGCTTCTACTAAACTCCGAAGACATCGCATTCGTTGGGTCCGTAAACTTTAAATAGTGTACCGTATTCTCTCTAATAGAAGCCCCGGGGCTTCTATTTTTCAGATGGATCCGAAGGGGGGCTTCTAATGGAGAGAGGGGCTTATATTAGAGAGGGCCTTCTATTAGAGAGAATACGGTACTTGTGAGTCCGCAAGTCAACGAAAATAACCATCAAAGCGAATGAAACATGCGAGTATTCGAGTCACAATTCCTTGCCAAACCGTTGTTCCTTTAAACGCATCTTCACGTTGAAGCGCCTTCTTCTGCGAGCCCAATCGAACTTTACCTCGTGGCCTTCTTGCACGTGCGGTGGGTGCAGAATCTTGTGTTTCTGCAGAAAGGCAAATGCATCACCTTCCGTTCGGGGCAAATCTTACAGTTTCATCGCGAACGGTCAAAAGAAACCAAAAAGAAAGAAATTGCGGGTTGATCTTTTCTCTGTTGTTCGTCTAGTATTTCGTTTTGTTTCTGATGCGAATTTACTCTCAACTACGCGCGCTTTTTTCAGGCGAGAAGGCGTCAACTGAAAAATCGGCAAAAAGTCGCTTACACACTGTTTCGGCAAGCACTTTATTGTGGAAACTAATTTTTTGTAACATTTGCGACGATAATTTCGTCTTTTCTGCTCGATTTTGGCGAATTTCTCCATTTTACCTAGTGTAAGAGGTATCGCTGAGTATCGCTTCGATCGATACCAATACCGATACGATACCACGGATTTTGGTTCGATACGATACCGATACCAATACCGGTATCGGTATCGGTATCGCTCAAGTATCGGTATCGGTATCGAAAATCACTGCTCGCGAGTCCAACGAACGCGGGCTCGATTATGCCCACTGACGAGTTCGCTCAAAACAGAGCGATTACTCGGCTATAATCCGCTTGCTTTCGGTGAGCAATCCGTTCGTAGCGAGCCGAACGAAAAGGGCGAACGTGTCGCGTTTAATCCGCCCCGAGCGCTCGTTATTCACGACGAACGGGGATCAACGCCGCCCATCGCTCGCGTGTATAAAAGCGAGTGGATTGAGCGGAAAGAACAAACAAGCGCTCCTTCCACTCACTCAATCGATCGGAATGCTCACCCACTTCTTCTGCCTCCTCCTCCTGCTCGTCCCGGTCGAGGCCGCCTACCAACTGGTGGACGACTTCATTCCGACGAATCTGCTCGAGAACTTCGTTTTCGAGAACGCGAACGATCCGACCAACGGCTTCGTCAATTACGCGACCGCAGAGGAGGCAGCCGAGTGGGGACTCACGAAAATGGTGAACGTGAGCCTCTTCATCGGCGCGTCGTGCAGCAGCGTTCGCGGCCGGGACTCCGTGCGGATCCACACGCAGAATGCGTACAACCACGGCCTCTTCCTCCCCGACCTGCAGCACCAGCCGGGCGGCACGTGGCCGTTGAGGAGTGGCTGCCGAAGGGCGAGATCGACGTGATCAAAAGCACACAAGTGAGCTGCCCTCTCTATTGGAAGGGTCGGCAGCTGGGCGACGAACAGGAAGGCGCTGCACACGACCCCCGGCTGAAGCATTCGGCAGACGGACGGCTTCAGCGGCCGCGTCGGCACTTCGGACTGCTCAACGCGGTAGGCGGCGGCGTGTACGCGGTCGAGTGGACCTCCGGCGGCATCAAAATTTGGTTCTTCGCCCGCTCCGCGATCCCCGCCGACGTCGCGAGCGGCCAGCCGACGCCCGACGCGTGACCGCAGCCGCTCGCCTTCTTCACGGGCGACTGCGACGTCGACGCCCACTTCTCCGACCAGCACCTCATCTTCGACGTGACCTTCTGCGGCGACTGGGCGGGCAACGTGTGGCAGCAGGACGCCGTCTGCGGACCGAAGGCGCCCTCCTGCACTCAGTTCGTCCAAAACAACCCCACCGCCTTCCAGGACGCTCACTGGTTGATCAACTCGCTCAAGGTCTTCCAGCAGTGAGCCGAGAACACTCCTGCTTCCTCCTGCAGCTTCTCTCGCGCGTAAATAAACCAGCTGCAATTGGAACGTTCTGTTCGTTTTCGACGTGTGTAGTTTCGGCGAGCGGTGCGATGCTCGGTTAAGTCGCTGTTGGTGGCCGTTTGCTGCGACTACCGCTCGAAATGCGAACGGACTGCCGAAAGTGCGGCGCATCTTCGAAACAACTCGTCGGCGTGGGGCTGCAAGAGCATGAAATGACGGAAGCATGCAGAGTGACGTTGGCGGCGAAAACCACTGCTGGCGGATGCGATCGCAACCAACAAGCATCGGTGGAAAGAACGACACAAGAAAGTGCCAACTCATTTGATGACGGGGCCCTTGCTGCCAAGAACGAGTGCGCGACAGCAACGAAAAGTGAAACGAGGCGGGCCGCATAAGAACGCCGTCTACGGCGCCTACTCAAAACGCAATGCAAACGCTCTCATGCAAATCTGCCGCTTTCGTTTTCGTCCAACTGCCAATTCATCCGCCTTGTCTCCCACCTCGCTCGAAGGCGGTCGTTCGAACGGCCTCGTCTCCCTGACTGCAGGTCGGTCTTCTGTCCTCGGCGTTCGCAAACGAATGCCGCCGCTCTTCAGAATCATGAACGACCCGGCGTATCGACCTGGGCGGAAGTGGGAGGCCGCCGCGCCGCCGATCGTTCAGTTCTCTTCCGTCCAGCTCTGCGGCTGCGCGAAGTGCTGGAAGACGACCGTCGCCTACCCCCAAGTCCGCCGCTCTGCTCGCCTTGTTGCCAAGGCGGCCAAACCGCTGCCGCCGTTGGATCACGAGCGACTGCGCCTGGAGAACTTGGCCGTCTACAACCTCCGCTCGGTCTGTTCCTCCCCACCTTCTCTTATCCCTGTTGTAGCTCACGGACCCCAAGTTCTTGGCGGATGGACGGCACATGTACTGCTTCACGCGCGACACCAACCTGCTCATGGTGGACCTCTTGCAGAACCCTCACAAGTGCGTTCTTTCGGTCGTCTTGCCCCCGAGTAGGACCGGTCGTTTGCAGGCTGTTGGAACATCGGGCGGGGTGGCCGCAGCCCGTGCAAATTGACGACTTTGTGGTCGTGAATGCGAGCACGATTCTCGTCGCCGTTGGAGGGCCCACCGAGTTCACCGGCCTCGTGTTGTTGCGCTTCGCGGCCGATGCCACGCACTGCGATTGGGTGCATGTCGGGCGCGTGCGGAACATCGCGCGCCCGCTGTACGTGGTGGAGATCAACGGCCGGGAGGTGGAGGTGAAGCGGGCGGTTCTCGGCGGAGGCAACGTTCTCGCCTTCGTTCGCGTCGACGTCGACACGGCGGAGCTGACTGGCGAGCGTGGAACGTCCCTCTACACGAACGCTCGCAAGTTCCACGTCCAGACGAGTGACGACGGCCGCGAAGTCGGAGCGATGGAGATCGACGATCCGACGAAAGTGCACGTCTACTCGCGCGAGCAGAAACGCTGGACGGAGCACGTGATGGGCGGCGAGCGCGCGGGAGGCCGGGTTTGCCGTTCACGATCATCGGTTCATTTCTTTGTGTGTAGGTTCTTTCCGGCAACAACCAGACGATCTACGCGGAAAGCAGCGAACACGGCGGCCACCTCCTTCGCTGCAATCTCCGCGAGAAGAAATGGGAGTCGCTCCCGGTCGACGCGGACTCCATCTCCTACTTGCACTCGATCGTCAACTGGGAGGGCCAAGAAGAAGGCCTTGTGGTCGTGCGGGGTCTCGTGTGCGAGGAAGAAGGCAATTCCGATGACATGCTGACCATCACGCGCATCAAGGTCGAGCGTCACATGTTTCGGTTTGACGATCTCTCGTTCCTCCCAGCTCTCGTCTGCTTTCAGGCAGCCGGACTCGCTTCAACACGTCGATTCGATGGCGGACCCGCCCAGCGTGTACACAAACATGGAGCCGATCCTTGTCTGCGACCTCGACTGACTCGCTCGTATCCTTCACGTTTGTATTCTTTGTGCGGTTGGGGATAAACACGCGGTCTGTCGTCCATCGCCTGGGAACAACTCGCATGAGCGAAAGGAACGTGTTCGTGTCTAAAACAAGCTTCTCTATTCGCTCACTTGCCGCCAAAAATTCAAACGCGAGCTTGACACTACTGGGCTCCTGCTCACGCTTGTCGATCTCGTGCCGGTCGTCAACGGTGGCCTGCCCGCGCGAACGTCTTCCGACGGCGCGCCGTTGATGCCGAGTGTCGGCGGCGAAGACGGCAGCCGGTGGGCAAATGACGGGCGACAAAAATTAAGCAGCAGTGAGAACGCAGAATGCAGAACCCACGAAACTCGCCTATGAGCGCCTCTTCCCGCCCAAACGCATGAACTGGCAAAGTCGATTAGAAATCGGACAAAGCCGTCTTTCTTATCGTGTACGTCGTTTATTGTCGAATGGATTGATTAAAAGGGCGAGTAGTAAAGAGAAACAGAAGTTGGCGAGAGAAAGAAAGAATGGCTGCGGAGTCTGATTGCGCTTGAAAAGTCATGAGAAGACCCAACCGTCCGCTCGACATTCACGAGCCGCCCCTCACCAAGCGGCGGGCCATCTTCTCGGCGAAACGTTGCAGCTGGGCGGCGGAGGGGCGACGTCCGTGGTCCACCTGCAGGCAGAGGCGCACGAGCAGCTCGAGGTGCGGCGTGCGGCGCTCCAGGTTGGGCAGCGGCGGGAAGTCGGCCGTCTGGATGTGGCGGTAGAGCGCGAACTCGTTGGAGCCTTCACTCCCGAACGGCGACCGGCCGCAGGCCATTTGCAACGAAAGGAGAGAAGGATTCTCTTGCAAACCTCGTAGATGATGCAGCCCAACGACCAGACGTCGGAGGCGAAGTTGTAGTCCGAGCGGGCGGCGCGTTCGGGGCTCAGGTAGTGGGGCGTGCCGACGCGCGTCTTCGAACGCACCGTGTACTGCGAGAAGAGGCGGCAGAGGGCGAAGTCGCACACCTTCACGGTCAGCTGCGGCCCGTCGAGGAGCACGTGCGCCGGCTTCAGGTCTGCAACGAGCGCCGGGATGAGCGGGAGAAGGCGGTGGGGCGCTCACCGCGGTACAGAATCCCCCGCCCGTGCACGTGGGCGATGGCGGCGGCGATCTGCGCGAAGAGGCGCCAAATTTGCTTCTCGGGCAGCCGCTTGCGTTTCGTGAAGTACGTGCTGTGAAGGAGTTGCTCGAGGTTGCCGCGGTTCGCGTACTTCAGCACCAGCACCGAGCGGGCGCGTTCCTGCGAGTCCTGCAACGAGCGGCGTGAGTGTGGGGACGACGGCGAGAGTAAGAACAAGACGATATTCCAACAAATAATTCTCCCCCGTTCGCCGCACGTACCTCGTCCTCGATCGACGCGTAGCACTTAATGGCGTTCGGGTGGTCGAGATGCTGCAGCGCCGTGATCTCGGCGCGGCACAGGCACTCGCGGGCGTTATGGAGACCGGTCAGCTGCAACGGGCGAGTGAATAAGAAAGTCGGTCGAATCCCCACCGCTCACCCCAATCGCCTTCAAGACGGCCTTCTGGCTGACGGCGCCGCGCACGTGCGCGAGGACGACGGTGGCGAACAGGCCGGCGCTCAGATCGCGCTCCTTCTCGTAGCCGCCGACTTCCTCCGGCCACTCAACGTCCGCTTTGTTGCTGGAGGACATCGCGGAAGGCGGCGGTCGGCGGCTGGTTGGCGGCCGGGGGATCTGCAACGAGCGGGGCGAGCGGACGAGCGTGCGGGCGAACGAAAGCGGCGACCCGACGGCCCGACTGACGGCGGTGGGCGAGAGGCGACGGCCGGCAATCGGGCGGCGATTGCGTTCGCTCTCCCCTGCCTTTCTATTCCCTTCTTCGTCGGGCGGTCAAACTGCCATCCCTTCGGTATGGGAACTCTACAACCAAAGACAAACGCCGACACTTTCAAATCTTTGTTTGAAAACTCAAAACTTCGTTTGTGTTGTCGACGAACAGTCCACCCACTTGCTGTCCGCCGCCTCCAAACACAACCGGCGGCAAGTAGATTCTTTCACGCCGAACACGGCTCTTTACACTCTTCAACTTCTCGAACACGTTATTCTTCGAACAAAACCAAAGAAAAGAAGAGTAGGGGGAGATGCGTTCGATCGTGATGGTCTGCGGGCGCGGACGGAGATCGGCGGGATCGAGCGCCTCAAAGGCCAAACGGAGGAGGGCTTTCTGTTGGCTGAAACGAACAGGCGGCTATTATTGGGTGCTTGTACCGCTCACCCGGGCAGTCGCTAGGACCGCCACCAGTGAGCGGAACATCCGAGGATGGAGCGGCGATCGCGCACGGACCGCATGGAAGAGCGAACGTGCAGCGTGATCCCGCCGTTCTTGTCAGCGTGCAAGAAGTCGGCGGCCTCCCACATGTTGTCCTGCCCTCCTTCCGTCCACTCGGAGTGCCAACCGGAGGCGGCGATCTCGGCGAGCACCGGCGTCTCGACGGTCGTCCACTCGCCGCTGCGGAGGTCCAGGCGACACAAGCGGGGCTGCAAAACGGGTTCTTCTCGCCCTTCCGTTTGCACGAGCAACTGCTCCAAGAAGACGGCCGAGCGGTCGTGGAAGGCCAGAGCGGTCGGCGCGAAGCCGCTTCGAGTGACGCCGGCCTGCAACGCGGATAAAAAGAGAGGATGTGCGGGAAAAGGAACTCACTTCCTCGCGGTCCGACACTTCCACCGCTCGGAGCACGCGCCCGTCCACCGGGTCGAGCGCGTGGATCGAGGTTGTGCGGAAATGGTCTCGCCCGATCACGTTCACGCGGCTTGCGTGGACGTGGAGGCCACCGATCCGTCCGCCCGCGATCTCCAGCGCACCGATCGGCCGGACGGCGCGCGTGTTCACGTCCACCTCGTGGAGCTCCGCGCTCGACGCATCGCGGCGGACGGCGAAGACGAAGCGAGCGCGGTGAGCGATCGGTGCGATCAGACGGCTCTGGGGCTCCCCAATGCCGACCGCGAGGTGTGAGAAGCGCTGGAGGTCGTCGCAGTAGAAAACGCGGGGTTTTCGCTCTAAGTGGAGTTGGACGAGCCGCTCGCGCGTAAGGACCAGAAAGCTGTTTCTCTTCAGACGCAAGCAGTCGGGCGGTAGGCCCATGAGTTCTGCTCCGCGATCTTTGCTAAACTTCCTAAAACAACGAGGCTATAAACGGAGGACGGGAAGAAAGAGCTTGCTTTTGAGGGCCCGTGTGCGTGCCCCCGTCCACAGGGTGTAACCGCGCGATCAGAACACCAGCAGCAGACGGCCGGACGTGAACGGCGCGTACGCGTGCAAGAACCAGCGATAGCTGTTGAACGAGGACTTTTGTAAGCCAGTCCGCAACTTCTCTTCTTAATGTGCGGAGGAGGGGCGTGCGGCTGAGCAATCGCTGTCGATGTTCGGCTTCGTCTCCGGACTGTACGTTATCAATCGCTTTCGTTTCTTTCGTACTCATTTATTGAAACTACAGCAAGGTAACGCTTATGCTTGGCAACGGGAGAAGGCGACGAGGTCGGGCGTGGAACGGCCGTGCACGAAGCGCTTCATTGCGCTCACAATCCCGAATGCCATGCGCTGGGTGGCCTGGAGGACGGGCGTCGACAGGAAAGTCCGCGAGTTGCCGTGTAGCTGGACGGGCGGCGGCGGCGGGCGCTCCAGCGGGCAGTCGGCCGCCGTCAGCCGTCCGTCGAATTCGATTTGATGGATCGAATACGGCACCAATCGCTGCAATCAATCGAATTAATCGAAGGATGGCCGTAGGAACTTGCTTGTTGGTCGAGCGAAATATCGAACGATTCGCTGTAGAAGAACGCGAACAGGGCCTCCATGAACTCGGCCAGCCGGTCGACTCGTCCGCTCAGGATGTACGGGCCTCAAACTAGCAATTAAAGGACAAAATGGAGTGAAGAGTACCGTCTTGTTCGTGAAAATGCGAGTCAAAGACCGAAATGACGCCGTTAGTGCGCTGGAAGACGATGAGGACCGCCCGCCGGTGCATAGCAAGCACGAAGAACAGCTGCGGGTCAACGGCGTGGATGGGACTGCAACGGGGGCGCTAGAGCGGAAAGAAGTAAGTGGATCGAACCAGCGAAGGGCCGCCTCAAGGTACACGTGCAGGAAATCGTAAAGGTTCGTCCGGTCCCCCTGGTGCCACTCGACTTGGCGCATCTGTCGGCCGGTGGCGGGCAGCCCCTTGGGCACGTTGAACGCCGTGCCCTGCGGCACACCGCTCAGCTCGTACGCGTGGTCCCCGTCGAGGATGCCCTCGAACAGGGCGCTCAGGACGGCCGGCGGGCAGAGCTGAAGAGGAGTGGGTGTGTGGAGAGGTGCGGTGAACTCACGGCCGAATCCCCCTCCAACGAGTGCAGGCCAAAGCCGCGGTTGTGCGGCAGCCGGGCGGTGAGGTCGGGCACAAGGACTCCCTTGCGGAACAACCCTTCGGCCATGCAGAGGCAGATGAGAGTGCACGCGTGCGACTGGGTCCTGCGGCCGCCGAGATACGACTGCGCGAGGGGCAGCGGCAGGATCCACAGGACGGTGGCGGTCTGAAAGCTGCCGAATAAACGGAAGGCAGCCGGGAGACTCACGTTGCAGATCTGATGGGCGCGAATCAACGGAAAATAGGACCGCAGCGAGAAGTCGGCGGATTTCGTCGCGCAGTCCGTCGACGGCCGGCGGTCGGTGGGCGACACGCGGCAGACGCCCGCAGTCGTGTGTTTGCCCATCGCAGGTCGTCGCGCGTCCTCGTCTGCGGAGTTGTCTGCGACCTTCGCGGGGGAGACGGCGGACAGCGGCGATCGACCGTTGGCAGGAGTGGGGCCGACCTTGCTGCTGCTTGGCGAATGCGAGCGATGGACGGTGCAAATTCGGCGTCCAGACATGCAAATTCCTTTCGTGTGATCAGCAAAGTGTAGGGAAGTGGATAATCGAGTTCTGTCGGTGGGCATTTTGATTCGTGGCACTTCGTCCCGGTCGGTTGCCTTGTGAGCGCCCGCTCCGCTCTGCTACGATGGCCTCCTCCCACTCGCCCGAGCTGCAGAGGCGCCTGTTCGACTTCTCCAGTTCGTCGACAGAAAGAGAGTTTATTCCCGGACGATCACAACTGGACGGTCTTCTTCTCGACGAAACGCGGCGTGTGCTTGCGGCTCCGCTTGGCGCGCTCGGCCTCCTAGACGCGCAGACGGCGGTAGGCGACGCTCACCTGCAGCTGTTTGATGGAGACGCGCATGTCGGCGGCGATCTCCAGACAGGCGCCCATGTTCACGTCCTTGGGGTTGCTGCCCTTGTAGCCGGGCGCCGAAAAGAGCGTCAGCAGGCGGCCGTCCGCGAACAGCACGTAGCCGTGCAGCGGGGCCTGCAGAGCAATTCGTTGATTAGAGGAGAGAACTTGCTTGATGGCCGCGAACGAAGAGGTCGACGCTCAGGCGCTCGGCCGCGTCGCGCACGGTGTCGGCGGCGAACAGCTGGCCGATGCCGTTGAGGGGCTCGCGCTCGAGGTTGGGCCGGAAGCCGGCGTCCGAGGGCGCACGCGTGTCCGGATCCGACCACACGAGGTCGCACTCCAGCGAGTTCACGTCGAAGTCGTCGATGGGGCGGCGGCCAGCGAGCGCAGCTTCGGCGACAGCCCTTCAGCACGCGGCCGCCCACCAACACGGCCAGCGGCAGGTGCATGAACAGGCGCTTGAACTTGGCGTACATCTCGTGGCCCCGACGGCCGCCTGCAGCAAGAGGGCGCACTGGGATCGTCCTCGTTGAAGCGGGCACACACCTCGTCGTAGAAGGAGTAGGCGCGATTGAGGGACTCCTCCTCGTGGTTCCCGCGAACGACGTGCACGCGCTCGGCGAACTGCAGCTTCAGGAGGGCGATCAGGGCCACGACCTCCAGGCCGTGCGTCCCCCGGTCCACGAAGTCGCCGAGGAAGACGGAGCGCGTCGCCGGCGGCCAGCCGTTCAGGTTCAGCCAGCGGTGCAGATCGGAGTACTGGCCGTGCAGGTCGCCGTACACGACGCACGGCACGGGCACTTCGAGCAGCGAGCTTTCGGCCGCGAACACGCCCGTCGCGCGCTCCGGCACGTCCGCGAGCTCGTCGAAGGCGAACTGCCGCGGGCCGTTGCGCACGAGTCGGACGAGCAGCGGGTGCAGCGAGCTCAGATTCTCGTCCACGTCATCTGCAAGCGGCTTCATGAAGGACGGGGTGGATGGACGAACCGGCGGGCGCCGCACTCGACTCCTCGCTCCACGTGATCTCGTCCGCCACGCCAAACATGACGACGCGCTGGATGACCGCCGCTCGCGCGCCCACCGCGACGCCCTCCGGCTGCCGGGCGCCGCGCGACTCGACCTGTCATCCGGGGGGATCAGTCGGCTGCTGAACGGAGGACTCACTCGAGCAACACGCGCTGCTCCTCGGCGCTGAGGGCGGCGGGGACGAGCGTGTCCGTCCGGTCGAAGTGGAGCACGGAGAGCGTGGAGGCGGGCGGCTCCGCGTCGCCGGTCGTCTCGCTGCCGGCCGGCCGCTCCGACGGCGGCGGCGAGCGGTCGGCGCTCGTGAGACGCGGCCGCGCGATCGTCTTCGGGCCGCCGTCCCGCTCGGCGCGGAGATGGCGGGCGGCTTCACGTCGTCGGTCGCCGCCTTCCGCCGTCCCGCGCACGCCGCCGCCGAGAACGCGGCCGCCGCGACGCCCATCGCCGCCCACACGCCCACTTGCGCCCAGGAGGCCGGCATTCGGGTGCAACAAGGAGTGAGCAGGGCGGGGGAGTGAGCGGTGAGCAGAGCGACGAATTTGCATCGCTTTCCTTCGCGTGATGCGATCGGAGCGGCCGGCAAAGAACGAACTGCTCTTCTGCTTCCTCCGCTGTTGCGGTCGAATGCAACACCGCTGACAAACAGGGCTCAACTCGAGAACGGGTGCAATTTTTCAGCGTTCGGACGACAGAAATGGCGGCCTTACTGATTCGTCGTCCGGCCATTGCGGTCTGTTCGGTCGCCTCTCGTCCGACGCTGCTGACAAATGACCAAGGAAACCGGTAAACACGGCCATCTATCAGCGAGCATACCACCAATTAGCGCGCTGGTGGAAGGCGGCAGTGGTCAGAACGCCCAACCGGACCGCCCCTAATCATCCACTTTGTTAACTTAGCTCCCAACCGACGCCGCCCAATCAATCGAATGCGCAAACGAGAGGGCGGTCCATCGCTGCGATGGGCAGGGCTTGAAAGGCCGCATTCCCATGAAAACTGCAGAACGCGCTGCTCTCCGCCCGGCGGCTTGTTTTTCGCGGTCAAAATATCGCAGAAAAAGACGCTTTTTGCACGTTCACTCGCCGACCGAATCCCAAGCGGGACTCCATCGGCGCTTATACCATCTTGCCATAGCAACAGCGAACTGCAGCTGCACACAAGAGCGTCCTTCCCGCCCGTGTGCAGTTGCAGTTTGCGGTTCCTGTGCAGGCGCGGCATACGCTAAAGCGTTGTGCCGCGGGACGTACTCCGCGATGTCGGCCCCGCAAAATGAATTTTCATTCGCTTGTTTGTTATTTCGATTTGGTGTGGAAATTTGCTGCGGGCGAGCGGAAGGTCAAGTCGCCCAATCAGCGGGCAGCGAGGGGTCAAAGGTCGTGTTTGCTGCTGTTTTTCTCCTCCCGGTGTCGCTCCTCTCGCCCGCCGCTCAATCGCTAACGCACAACTCAAACGATTCTCTCTTCTTTTTGTTTTGGGGGTCTCCGTCTTGTCCGTCCGTTTCTGAGGTGTCCCGTTTTGTCGAACAGCGCTCGTTTCGGACTTGCTGCATTCGTAGATTGCAGATTCATTACTTTCGTCCATGGAAGAACAGCTCCAAGAACGCTACGAGCATTTGCTGCAGCCGCTCCGCGATGTGGAGGCGAATTGGGACGGCAGCATCCAGGAGTACCTGCGCGAGTACCTGGACAAACTGAAGGCCGATCGGGAGCGAAATCTGGTCGCCGAAAACGGACAAGTGATCAAGTGCGTTTTCTTCACCGCTTTTCATCTTCCTTCCTTCTTTCAGGTTCGACTTCTCGATGGCCGCCATGCTGCTGCAGGGCTCGCTGCGCATCTTCGGCCTCAAAGTCGACCACCTGCACGAGGAGATCTGCAAGCTGTACGCGTCGAACAAGCCGAAGAAGAAAGGCGAGTGGACCCTCCGCTCCACTCAACACAGGTTCTTTCAGGTCCAAATCAAGCAAATGAGTCCAACGCGGACGGGGTGGGCGGGCACCCGTTCGAGTTGGTCGACCCGAAAGGCGAGATGCTCAAAGAGATGGTCGGCGTCCAGTCGCTGCTCGCCCAGAACGACAAGCGGCGCGAGAACGTGAAGCCGAGCAGGCCGGGGCGAATTTGCGAGCGAAACTGCCGCGAGCACCTCGTGCCGTTGCCCATTTCGTTCATCCCGAACAAGAAGGCGTCCCCGTCCGTCCACTACATTCAGCACGTGCAGAACAACGAGCCCACTTACGTGTCCCAGTCGGAGTTCTTCTCGCTCAACTCCGCCGCCTTCCCCTTCGCGCTCCTCGACCAGCAGGCGGAGCCCGTCGTTCGGGGCCACACCGTGAGCGGGAAGACGCGCGGCGATGCGGAGGTGAGTTCTCCGAGATCTCCGAAAGAAACACTCGCTTGTTCAGGTGGCTGTCCTGCTGAACATCGCCTACAAGGACGCGTTGTTCGAGTTCTCGAACGACCTCTCGGTCGGGGGACGCGGGCGGGCGCCGCGCTCGCAGACCGCCAACGAGCGCCGCATGCTCGACCTAATCGAAGAGGAACCGGGCGAGTACGAAGAGGCGTTCCGTGGCGTCGACGATGCGAGCGGCGGAATTCCTCCCACTCCCGAGTCCTCCGCCCCACAATCCAACCACAACCCACCTTCCGCACACGTCCAGCAGACGTTCTTCGCGGCGGACGGGAGTGCGGGCTCCGTTCTGCTCCACGAGGAGCCCGCCCCGACCATCTCGCTGGCGATCACGACGAACAACGAGACGCTCTCGAACCGCCGGCCCATCCGCAGCGGTCGCCCGCTTTCCGTCCTCTCGGCGGCCACCGAAGTGCCCGAGCTGAACGTGGACGACGAGCTCGCTTATGAGGACGAGTACGCGACGCCCTTCTCTCGCCAACTGCGGGTCACCACGAAGGCGGACAAGAAGAAGAAGCTGTACATCTCAGCCAAGAAGCAAGTCGATGCCCGCAACGCGTTGATCAAAGTGCATCCCTTTTCCGCTTACCACTCACTCCCCTTGTGTTCAAGCTCGTCTCGACGAGAAGGGTCAGGACTACGAGCAAGTGTCAAACGACATCCGTGCCTACATGGCCACGCACATATACTCGCAGAAATTGGCCCGCTTCGGCTCCATCGTGGACAACTCGCTCCTCACGCTGCGCAACCCGACCGCTCAGATCCTCAACCGCGTCTTCTACGAGCAGGAGAAGTACGAGAAGAGGACGATCGTCAAGCGGAAGCACGAGGAGCGGGAGGCCGCGCGGAAGAAGCGGCGGGAGGAGCGCGCAGCTCGCAAGCGTCCGGCCGAAGCGACGAGTAGCGACGCCGGCACTTTCAAGCGGCGGCTCGTCGAAACGGGTGGGTCGCTTGTTCGCATTCTTCCCTAACCCTCTTTCGACCGCTTTTTAGTCCGCGACAACTTTGGAATGGAGCCAACGGAGAGCGAGGACGAAGACGCGTTCGCGGGCCTCTTCGACTACGAGCCCGCCGAGGAGTACAATCCCGCCACGCAGATAGACCTCCACATCTCCGAGGAGATCCAAAACAACCGCCGCAGCGAGAGTCCGATGAGCGAAGTGGCGATCTTCCCGGACGAGTCCGACGACTCTCACGAGCGCGTGCTGGGCGACGTGGCGGAGCTCGTGGAGAGCCCCCGCGACTTCTCGAACGACCACCATCGGATGGTGGAGGACCTCTACGACCTGGAGAACTTCAGCAAGATCTGGCGCCAGATCCCCGTCGAGAGCATGACGGACGACCAATTTCTTTGCTTCAACGTTTGGAAGTGAGTTCACTTCAGCCGCAATGCGCACTCTCCTCTTCTTTCTTGCAGGTTCTGGAAGGAGGACCTCGAGGACAAGCGGGAGTGCAAAAATCAGATCAAGTGCTGGATTGACCACGTGCTTGGGCAGATCGACGAGGATGCCGCCCATCCGTCCTTCGAGGTCCACGAGTACGGCAAGCGGATCATGCACTCGTTCGGGCCGGAGATGCCCATGGGCAAAGTGATCAAACTGCAGCATGTTCGTCCTTTCCTCCACCCCTCTTCTGTTCATCCGCTCCGTTCTTTAGGTGCTCGCCGGTAGCCCCAAGTACGCGCGGAGTCGCTATCTTTTTGCCGCGCTGATTCTCGCCAACTGCGGCAACGTGGAAATCCGCGTGAACAAGGGCGATCGGAAAGTCCGGCACATGCAGCTCGAGCTCTTGAGCACCGACATGCACCACGAGGTGTTCGCGAGCGAGGAGGCGCTCTTCCATTGATTTCGACCTGTTTTGAGCGGATCTGTCCGTATTCGTGAAGTTTGTTCGTGGTTTAAAAAACAATTTATCGCAACAGAAACCCCCACCGCCATAGGTCGAGGTGGAAGTCGGCTTGGAAGCGGGGCCGACACGCCCTCGTTGAAGTCGAGAACGCCCAGCTGTTCCACCGTCTTCGTGCACTTGCCCGGCTGCCAGACGGGTTCGATCTTGCGCTCCAGACAGCCGAACTTCCCGCCGCAATGGGTCTCACTGAAAGAAGGCAGATGAAGGAGATGAGTAGAAGGAAGAAACGTGCATCAAGACGTAGAGCTCGTCGGGGTGCGTGTTCTCGGCCTCCCTGCCCAGCGCGTGGAACGTGCCCGTCTTGTCCGTCCGGAGCACATTGCAGAGATCCCACTTGAACCAGTCGGCCTCGTAGACGGCCATCCGCTGAAAGCGCAGAGGTTCGGGCGAGAAAGAGAAGAGAACTCACCGCATTCGTGACCGGCCGCCCGTTGCAGCGAACCGTCGCGTTGATGTTGTAGGCGTGGGCGTTCCTGAGCAGCTTTTCCCCGATCACCGCTTCGGCCCCCGGGAAGCCGACGAACGTGAGGGCTAGGAGGAGCAGGAAGCGGGCAGAGGCCATCAGAAGAGCGAAAAGCGCACTCGTGAGGTGACCGACCGAAAGTAGAGCCACGACTCAAATACCGGGAAACAGCAATCGACCGTCTACGACAGGAATTTGCATGCCTGGACGGCGAATTTGCACCTCCGGCTTTCTTTTGTCGACCAGCAGCACCGAGTGCGACCTCACACTTGCCGGCGGTCGATCCCCGCGGTCCGCCGTCTTCCGCGCGAAGATCGCAGAGAACTGCGCGGACGAGAACGCGCGACGTCTTCCGATGGGCAAACGGACGACCGCGGGCGGCTGCCGCCCGTCGCCCACCGGCTGCTCGACGAAATCGGCCGACTTCTCCTCGCTGCGGTCCCACTTTCCGTTGATTCGCGCCCATCAGATCGGCAACGTGAGTCTCCTGGTCGTCTCCCGCTCAACGACCCCCGCCCGCTTCCAGACCGCCACCGTCTTTTGGATCTTGCCGCCGCACTTCTCGCAGATGTCTCTCGGTGGCCGCAAGACCCCGTCGTACGCCTGCGCCCTCATCTGCCTCTGCGTGGCCGAAGGGCTCTTCCGAAAGGGCGTCCTCGTGCCTGACCTCACCGCCCGGCTGCCGCACAGCCGCGGCTTCGGGCTGCACCAGTTGGAAGGGGAGTCGGCCGTGAGTTCTCCCCACCACCCACTCACTTCTTTCTTCCAGCTCTGCCCGCCGGCCGTCCTGAGCGTCTTGCTCGAGGGCATTGTTGAGGGCAATCACGCCTACGAGCAGAGCGGCGTGCCGGAGGGCCAAGGCTTTACCGTCTACGAGGGCGTGTTCGCCACCGGCCGACAGATGCGCCAAGTCGAGTGGCGCCCGGTGGACCGGTCGAGCGCCTACGATGTCCTGCACATGTACGTCAGGGCGTCCTTTCGATGGTTCGATTCACTCGCTTCTTTCCGCACTGCTCGCGTTGCAGTCCCCTCGACGCCGCCCACCCGCAGCTCTTCTTCGTTCTCAACATGCACGCGCGGGGGATTCTTATCGTCGTCCAGCGCGCCAACGGCGTCATTGCGGCCTTCGACTCGCATAGCCACGAACACAACGGTACTCCGTTGGTCAATTCCTTCTTTTACACGGCGTGTTTGAGGCGCGTACATCCTGAGCGGACGCGCGGACCGGCTGGCCGAGTTCATGGAGGCCCTGATCGCGTTCTGCTTCAGCGAGTCCTTCGGGATTCCGATCGACCAACAAGCGAGTTTCACCTCCCCGTCATTACGCGATTGATTCGGTTGCTTGCAGCGCTTGGTGGTGAGCTCGATCCACCGAATCGAATTCGACGGACGGCTGACGGCCGCCGACTGCCCGCTGGCGCGCCCGTCGCCCGTCCGGCTGCACGACAACTTCCGGATTTTTCTGTCGACTCCCGTTCTGCAGGCCACTCGGCGCGTGGCCGTCGACATCGTGAGCACGATGAAGCGCCTCGTGCACGACCGCCGCCGCGCGCGCATGCCGGCTGGCAGGTCTTCGATTGGATCACTTCCGACGTGAGCGAAAACCATTAACGGGATGATTGAAGGGCGTTTTCAGGTGTACAAAGCGCTCGCAGTCGTGAATCGCGCGAAGAACTGTGAGGAAAAACGGGTTTCGCCCCCTGCGCTCTTTCGTTACCCCGATTTCCATCAACAATAAACGCTAGAGTTTCTCGTTAGCAGAGGTTTAAGGCCGCCAACATTTAAGCGCTGTAAAAGATCACATCAGATAAAATGAGGATGGAGTAAAAGATGATTGTTTGGGCGCCGTGCTCCCCACTTGTCGTGGAAAGGAAGACGATTGAAAGTCAGGACGCCTGACGACCGTCTGCACGCCGTCACGTTGCTGGAGGCGGCGGCGGGCGTCGCCGGCAGCGTCCTCGCCACGATGTTCGTCCTCCACTTCTGCGTGCGCGGCGACGACGGGCGGCCGCGGGTGGACGACTCGGCGCTGCTCGCGTTCAAGCGCTCGTACCAGCGCCGCCTCCACTCGTCCGCCGCCCAGTTGTTGCGGTGAGCGCGAGGACTCTCCCCGTTGATCCCCGCGTTCGTCCGCTCGGTGCTCGTACTCGCGGGGACGCTGGTGGTCGTCTACGTGGTGCTGCCGCTCGGCTTCTTCCTCTTCCCCGCCCACGCGCAGCACGTCTTCTTCCTCAATTTCGGTCCGCCTGCCCTCCCGCCCGCCACTCCCGCTCGTTCGTTGCAGTGCGCGCCGTCGGCATCGACAACGCGGACCTGCAGGCGCACGACCGCAATTTCCATCTTAAAGGCCGCTTCGCGGAGGACGTGGCCGAGCAGCCCGCTTGCCCGCCGCCCCCACGGACGCGCAGATCGCCGAGCTGCTCGCGGCCTCCGAGGAGCCGGTCGTCGTCTCCTGCCACGGCAACTCGTACGACCGCACGTCCCGCCATCGCTGCCAACTCTACCAGGCAGCCCTCCCCTCTCCGCCCCGCCCCTCACTTCCGCTCGTTGCAGACCCTCTCCGAGCAGAACTTCCACGTGATCTCGTTCGACTACCGCGGCTACGGCGACTCCACCGGTACGTGGGAGGAATAGGGCGATAATCAGTGTGCTGCAGGACTGCCGACGGAGGACGGCGTGGTGCGGGACGCGATCACCGTCTTCGACCACGTGCGCGCGCAGTGCCCGGGCCGGCGGATCGTCCTCTGGGGCCACTCGATGGTCCGTCCGCCCCGCCCGCCCGCCCACTCACCGCCGCCCGGCCGCTTGCAGGGCTCCGGCGTGGCGGTGCGCGTGGCGGCCGAGTTGTGCGCCCAGCGGACGCCGCCGCACTGCCTGGTGCTGGAGTCGGCGTTCAACAACCTGCGCGACGCGATGCACGCCCACCCCTACTCGCTGCCCTACCGCCGCTTTCCGCTCTTCGAGCTCGCCGTCGTGCGGCCGTTGATTCGCGCGGGACTCGTGAGCGCCGAGGGGAGCGCTCTTTACTCTCCGATTGCAGGTGATGTGCTCCAAGGACCGCATCAAGAAGGTCACCTGCCCGATCCTCATGCTCCACGGTCCGTCCTTTTGCCCTCTCCTCCCGCCGACTGCTTGCAGCCGCCGACGACGTGATCATTCCGCTCCGGCTGGGCCGTCTGCTTTACGACGCCCGCTGCCGCAGCAATCCGCTCGTGCAGTTCGTGGAGTTCGAGCCCCACCGCGGCCTCGGCCACAACTCCATCTACCGCGCCCTCGAACTCGCCACCATCCTCACGTACGCTCTCTTTGCTCGCAGGGGTGTTAATCTGTTTGTTTGCAGGGAGTTCCTCAAGAAGTGCGACGAGCTGCAAATCGCGGTCCCCCAATCCTCCTGACTTTTCTTCGCGCAATAAACGCTTCGTGCACCGAGTATTGGTGTGAGGGGATTGGCATGCGAAGAGGGAATGGAGAAGAAGAGTGGCAGTCCATAAAAAAACTCGACAAATGCGAAAGAAGGCCTGTTCGCCTGCAAGCGAGAGAGGAGTGGACTGCGGGCAAGAACGAAGTCCAGGGGGCGCTCCACGAGTTGTCGCTCTCCACGCCCAGTCGACGACCCGCACCGCGTGGCCGCCCGCGAACTCGCCGCTCTCCGCCTGCATGGCGAGTCGAGCGAGGGCTGATCAAAACGAACGAGCGGAGCGCGTTCCATCCGCCCGTCATTCTGCAACTCGCCCATTCGAACGAGCAGCCGGCGGTCGCGAGTCCTGTCCGCGATGTCCGCCCCCCAAAAGTGAGTTCTCGACGGCGAGCAGCAACCGGCGGCTTTCAGAGCGCCGACTCGGCCGACCCGACGATCCGCAGCGCGATCAACGCCGACAGTTGTGCGTCCCGTCCGACCGACCGCCCACTCGGCTCCTCCGCTTTCAGTCTACGCGCACCGCGGCCACGGGCGCGACATCTCGTGGAGCAACCTCACCGTCTCGCTTGTCGACCGCCGCCGCCGCGCGTGCTGCCTGCGGGACGGCGAGCGGGCGGCCGAGCGCGTCGTCCTGCGCGAAGGTGAGTCGCCGCCCGTCCGCCCACTCACCGCCGGCCGCTTGGAGTGTACGGAACGGCGAAACCGGGCGAGTGCATCGCGATCATGGGCTCCAGGTGGGCGACCTCCCCCACTCATCCATTTGCGGATTGCAGCGGGGCGGGCAAGAGCACGCTGCTGAACGTGCTCACGAACATCGACCAGCGCGACGTGCGGCGTCACGCCGAGTCGCGCGTCCTCGTGAACGGGCAGGCGCTCACGCCCGCGCAGATGCGCGTCGCGTCCGCCTACGTGCAGCAGTTCGACTTGTTCATGGGCTGTCTGACGGTGGAGGAGCAGCTCCGCTTCGCCGCCGCCCTCCGCATGGACCGCGCCCGCTACGACGCGCGGGCACGTGAGGGGCGCGTGCGGGAGCTGCTCGCCCGCATGAACCTCGAGCGCTGCCGCCACACGCTGATCGGCGTCCCGGGCGTCCGCCGCGGCATCTCCGTGGGCGAGAAGAAGCGCCTCGCGTTCGCCTGCGAGGTGAGCGGCCGCCCGATCGATCGGAAGCTCATTTGTGGTTGCAGCTGCTGACGGATCCCGACTTCTTCTTCTGCGACGAACCGACCAGCGGGCTGGACTCCTTCATGGCCGTGCAGGTGGCCTACGCGCTGCACTCGCTGGCCAAGAACGACCGCAAGACGGTGATCACGACCATCCACCAGCCCTCGGACGACGTCTTCAACCTCTTCGACAAGTGAGCACTAGCAATGCAGCTCTTCAATGCCGGTTGCAGGATCCTCTTCCTGTCGCGGGAGGGCGGCGAGGGGCGCGTGGCGTTCTTCGGGCCGCCCTCCGCCGTGCTGCCCTTCCTCGCCGCCATCTCGCGGCCCTTCTTCGCGCACCGCCAGGCGGCCGGCGTGCGCAAACGCAGCGGCGAGGAGTCCAGCGACGAGGAGGACGAGCTCACGTGTCCGCAGAAGTCAGGACCCGCCGAGCACGCACGTTTGGGTATTGCACCTTCTAATCCGTTCCCGATGGTTGCAGGCGATGCGGATCCTCTCGCGCACGTCCGCCGACTCGGACGCCTCCTTCGAGGACCGCGTGAAGGTGAGCACGAATACGAGCGAGACCTGACCGCCGCCCAGTTCATCCGCGAGCAGTTCGAGCGCACGGAGGCCGGCCGCAAGGAGCGCGCGCGGGCGGAGCGCTCGGCGGCGCTCACGGACGGCGCGCTGAACGCGGACCTGCGGCGGCGGCGCGCGTACGCCGTCCACTGGGGCGTGCAGGTGGACGTCCTCTTCCGGCGCGCCCTCCGGAACATCCTCCGCGACCCGATCCTCGTCTGGGTGCGGCTGGTGCAGATCGTCGTGAGTCCTCTTGTTCCTTCTTCCCTCACTCCTCGCCCGGCAGTTGACGGCGATCGCCATCGGGACGGTGAACTTCCAGACGCCGGTCGCGGGCCCCACGGTCGTCAACCTCGAATCGATTCTCTACAACTCGGCGCGCGACATGAACTCGCTCTTTATCTTCCCGATGATCCACGTGATCACGGCCGAGTTCCCGGTGGTGACGCGCGAGCACCGCGCCGGCCAGTACGCCGCCTCCGCCTACTACGTGGGCAAATCGCTGGCCGAGTAGCCGCAGGTGACCGTCCTGCCGCTCCTCTACGCCACGATCACCTACTGGATGGCGGGCCTGCAGCGGCGCGCCTCCAAGTTCGCCGTCCACTGCGCCTTCAACGTGCTGCTCGCGTGGACCGCCACTTCGATCGGTGCGCGGGGGATCGCTCTCTCTAATGCCCGCTCGTTCGTTCGTTGCAGCCTACGCGGGCGCCTGCATCTTCGGCACGGAGTCGCTGGCCCAAACGATCGTCCCGATGCTCGTCCTGCCGATGCTGCTCTTTGGCGGCTATTTCATCAACGTCCGCCTTAAATGAGTCTTCTAATCACTCGCTCGTTGCAGTTCAACGCGATCCCCGTCTACTTCCGGTGGCTGGCGTACTTGTCGTGGTTCCGGTTCGGCTTCGAGGGCATGGAGATCAACCAGTGGGCGGACATCGGGCCGATCGCCGGTGAGTCCGCCCGCCCCTCTCCGCCGTCCACTCCTCTGCGGCAGGCTGCGAGCACCTGAACCGGACGCGCGACTGGGCGCCCTACGTGCCCCCGAACGACGAGTTCTGCCCCGCGCCCACCGGCCTCGACCTCCTGCGGCGGCGCGACATCGAGGACCACGGCGTGTGGGCGAACTTCCTCTGCCTCGGCGGCCTCATGCTCCTCGCGCGCACCGTCGGCCTCGTCGCCCTGCTCGTCCGCATGCGTTGGTGCCGCTAGCTGTTTAGTGGAGTGCGGATGGAATAAACAAGTTGAAGAGTGAGAGGGGGCTGCTGAGTTGTTTGGATCGATGCGCAAGTCGAGCGGCAGAAGGACCGCCACCTTTCCGTGGACAGAAGTGGGGATTGTGGGCGAGCAGGCGCGGTAGGTAACTGCCCAATCGTTTCATCCACTGCCCACAAAAGAAATGAACTGACAGACGGAACAAAAGATTGCGGTCACGCGAACCGCGCGGCAACTCGCGGGCGCCGTCCGTTTATTGCAGTAAAGAATAAGTGGCAGCGTTCACCACAGCCCCCCTATTCGTCGTTCCGCAGCTCCGCATTCGTTCTGGCAGAAGAACAAAGAAGACAACGCGTTTATTTTTTCAGTTCATGAACAAGAATCCCCGCCACCCTCACCGCAAGAGTCGCCAGTAGCTTGAAGTACTCCTCGACCGGGCTCGTGCTGCCCGGCCGTCCGGTGGATTCGTTTGGGGTTCTCGGCCAAGAGACTCGTTGAGACGTCTGTTTATTCGGGGATTTCCCTCCACTGATCGGGGCGAGCGGGCGGCTTTTATCCGCTCGCCCGGCGGGTGGGCCGTCCCGCTCGTTCCCGAACAGCTGGTCGTCCTCACACACAACAAGCTCCACCATCGCAGAACTGGCCGCCAGACCAACCCGAACTGATCGGCGGATGAGAGGACGCCGAATGGCCGGAGTTGGAAGCGCCCCCTGTTGACGACCGCACAGCGATCAAGCTTGTGCTGGAAGACAGAATAGAGTGAAGGACGGTGAAAGGGAGAACTTACTGACGACGAATGAAATAGCTGCAGCAACAGGTAAAAACGAAGCTCAAGACGATAAACAGAACGATTCCACCTGCGAGAAGGTTCGCCCAGAGAGGAACCTCGCAGTCGCCGTAGCACGTGTACGCGTTGGCGATCCGAACGGAAGCGACGAACAGGAGCACGAAAAAGCAGGCGGCCATCTCGATCGGAGTTGTGTGGAATGAACAGCAGAGAACGAACTATTCACTTGCGGATGACCAGCCACTTCTGCTCGCTGCTTTTTGTTCGCCGCACACTCCTCGAAAGGTCCTGCCTGTCCTTTGGAGAAAAGGGCAGCTCGATGATTTCTTCTTCTCAAGAGCAATCGAACAAGCACGATGTTGAAATGGAGGATGAGTAATGAACGAAAGAGGAAGAAAAAGCACGTAGCACACGAAAGAGTTGCCAGAAGAAGCACGTCCTCCCCGGCGAGTCATCAGGAGTGGACGATTGGACGCGGATGGCAGCCGTTCTGTGCCGCGAATTCCGATCGGTGTTCAGCGGGATGAGCGGAACGGGCGCCACACCCCTTACTTGCAACTCGCTTGAATGTTTGGTTTATGGAGGGAGTTCAACGCCGTGCTTCTCCGTATTGTCTGCTGCACGTCCTGCAGCTACAATGTTTGTTGATGGAAGTGAAACAAATGGCATCACGTTGATTTCTCTCTTCTGACAAGCCGACGGCCGGCCAGTGCAAACTAAACTTCTTCCATTCGCAGACACTCGTCGCAGAGATGAACCCCGTGTTTGGAGACAAGGGGATTGCGGAAGTGGACGGACGGTTTTCGAAACAGGTTTTTTCTTCTTCTACAGTTGACCTCTTCTCTACCACCCACTGCTCACGTCATGAAGAGACAAGCGTTTTTTTAAAAATTCTTTACGAAGCTCACCGCTTTTGTAGCGACACGAAACGAATACAAACTCCGTGGCGAACAAGGAAGCTCAGACGTCTGGCAGTCCTCACCAGTCACTGATGTGCGATCATTGCCGCTAATATTCCGCCCTCTGCCCCTCGGCCGATTGTAGCCGTGCGTTCAACTCAAGTGAACTCCTTCTTCTACTGAAAGACGAGCCTCTGCTTCATCCTTCCGTCCAACTCGAATCCGATGAGCAACTTGACGAATGCGAGCTTAGAAACCGTGAGTAAACCGCCGATGTTGCCGTTGCTCTTCCGCGTCCAGTACTCGATTATCGTCCTTTTCTACTTTGTTTCTGGAATCTCGCAATTCTTCCTCTTCTACAAAGTTTGCTCCACTCGTTTGAAGCAACAGCTGACGTTCTACTTGATCTTCAATATTTTCATCTGGTGTCTCGTTTGTCCGGCCGGCGTCATTCACATCGGCTACCTGCTGCTCTTTAGTTTCGGGACAGCTAAGCGAATCTAAAGGACTAAATAGAAGATTTACATTCACTTTTTAGAGCCCTTCTCCGGACCGATTTCCTTCTGGACCGGCGAACTCCTCTACTCGTCCGGCATCTGTCTGAGTATTTCGTTGTCGTGTCTACTGGCCAGCCGAATTGTGATCATCTACCGGCCGCTAATGAACAGTCAGCTGAGCAAGAGCCGCTTCACGGCTACGGCAGTTGTTCTCACGTTTGTCTACGGATTCTCTTGTGCCGTTGCTACGGCCATCATCGAGACCATTCCTCAGCAGACGAGTAGGTTCTTCCTGCTCCTAGTTTGCTCAACTTTCTTTAGGTTGTGGCACGTTCTCCTGCCCGCTGACGAAAACTCGAGGTCTAATCTTCAGTGTGGCCCGTTTTGTCATCTCGTTCTTCAACATCCTGTTCGCGTCGGTCTTCTTGTTCAAATTCGCCCAGCACGGGAAGCAGCAGCTCAACGCGATGCAGCAACAGCAACGAAAGGTAGGTGAAAGCAGGCGTTCTATTCTAATGGAGGGTTTGCAGAACAATCTGATCGCTGCGTACGCCATTGTCAGCGAAATCCTCTTCAACTTTCTTCCGCCAGCGATGTACTTCACGTTGGCCCTGCTCATCGATCAGTCCGCACTGGGACCTTATCCAACGGTACAGGCTTCCTTTTACTCGGTTTATAGCCCGTGTTCAGGTCTTTTATGCTGTGGACGCGCTCGTGACGTCCACGATCTATCGACGGGTGATCTCGCGACAATTCTCGCGAAAATCGGTGATGGTTCTCGCAAGGCAACAAACTCTGACTCAGCCCAATTACTCCGTCTAATCTCACATAAATTTGGATTAGTTACGGTGCCCTCGCGCCTTTCAATCATTCACTTTGTTCGCTTAAAATCGGTAGAAACAAATAAAGAGATCGCGGTTTGAACGAAAGCTCGGCGCTCGCCCCGAGTCTCGTGCAAAACAAGCGAAGCTTTTATGCAGTCGGTAGAAGAAGGAAAAGGAGGCATCGCTTGTCACCGAAGAGCCTGAGCGGCTGGGCGATGTGGAAGTCGATTGAAGGCGCTTTAGACGTCCGATCGCCAGTTGTTGCAGGGGCGGGCGAGCTCCAAAAAGCGTCGTTCACTTCAAGCGAAGCAGAGATATGGGGCTTCTATTTTCCTCGAGCAGATTCGGTTGTGGAGTGAGAGGAAGAACCAAGGAACTGGTGGTTAACTGCTGACGAAAGAAAACGCCTGCTTGGAGACGATCAGCATGAGAGCGGGCGGTCCAATAACGCACACTGAAACCGATTGAGTTTTCAAGAGCTGCTGAACGGCCCCGCAAGACAAGTTCGTCGAATCCCTTCCCAGGCCGAGTACGAGCAACCGATGGTTTATTTGCGTGCACAACAACCAGGACATTCACCAATTGCGAGTCTTCCGCCGCGTGTCGTCGGCGTCGGCCGGCTGCTGCACGGGGGCGATCGGCGCTTGCTGGGGTCCGTACGCGTAGCCGGGAGGTCCCCAGCCCGGGTGGTGGTAGGGCACGTAGATCCCGTGGTGGTAGTAGCCATGCCGCGGTCCGTACTGAAAGAAGAAAGCAGTGAATAGAAAGGAAAGGGCGGGGGAACTCACTTTCATCATCACGACCATCCCGAGCGCCATCGAGACGACCGGGGAGCAGACGATCAGCATCACGCAGCAGAGGCACAAGGCGAACACCGCAGCGGCTGCCGCTTGGGACGTCGATTGCGCCACCGTCGCGATCTCCGTCGTCGTCGTCGTCGTCGTTGTCGTCGTCGTGGTTTTGCCCCATCCAGTGGACATCCCGACGGAGAGGAAAGCGAACAGGAGCAGAAAAAGGCGGCTACTCATTCCGGTCGGGCGTTGAGCAAATGAGCGGCGAGATCGAACGAAGCGCTGGAGAGGTGTTGAAGATGCAAATGCTCTACGTACTTTTCGTTTGTTTGCGCCACTCGCCGTGAGCTCATCAACCCGGAGCGCTCGTTGGAGAACGCGATGCGGTGGCTGGAGCTTGCCGCCCTCTACGACCAGCCGACCGCCTTCAAGCGTCGAGTGATCGCTTTCGCCAAGCGAACATCGCGGAGATCAAGCAGCTGCCCGAGTGGCGCTCGTTTGCGCGCGCGAACGGCAAGTTCGTCGCCGACTTCTTGTGATCGATCGCCGGCTTGGCGGCATAAATTCGTTTGTTGCACACCGTGAAAAGAAGTGCAAACCAAACGAAGTCCGCTGTCGATTGTTGAATCATGAACGCCAGCAAACCAATTGTTCTTGTGGATGCGCAATGGGCAAAGGCGACCGACTGCTTTCGCTTCGGTGTTGTCTTACAAAGTAACGGCTTACGAGCGCTTGCTGAGCACCGCAAGAAATGCCGCGATTATCGTTTTCTTGTCGAACTTTGTCCGCCTGTCCCGTTTGACAACCCAAAGCGGAAGGATCCTTTCCGCTGGCGCTTCCAAAGCTCCTTTTTTCTTTGACACGTCCGTACGGCAGAACGAGGGATGGGGCATTCGAAAAGCGGATCGACCTTTCCGCATTTCGAGTTGTGCGAGGACGAAAGTATGCGGAGTTTAAGGTTCTTTGCGAGTCACGCGTAATTCTTCCAAGTTTTCAAGAAAGAAACGAGAAGTGCCGGCTTTAAGCCGCTTATTTCCGCCATTTTCAAGCTGTCGAAAGTCTCGAAGTCTTCTTTTTAACTGATAAAAGTTTGGAATGCGGCGATTCGTCCCGAACATTCGTTAAAAGGGATTTTTTCTACGCGTGGACCAACGAGTGGCACATTCATTTTTGAAGTTCCCGATTTTATTCGCTCATCTGCACGTGCTTACTGTCCGCTACTAAGAACCCAAAAGTTTACACCGCTGCGGCCACTCGTTCCGGAGATGTGGTCTCCGAAGTCGCCGTGGTCCCGATTTTGGGGGCCGACCTTCAAATGACTACTAGTCCTTTTTTTGTTGGACAAATCGGTTGGGAGCTGGCTTGTTGAAGAGCCCGATGTTTGCGCTTTCGATTGGTGTATAACACAACCCCATCGAATTAGGTCCGGAAATGTGACGAGTCTTCGACCCCAAAAAATCCGCCCCTGTAATTCACGAGTTTTAGGTTCGATCGCTGTTTTCTCGAAAATCTCTCAGGCATACAGGAGTAACGAAATGTTGATTCTAGAACTACATTTTATTGCGCATCCAATGACGTGTAACTCGTTTTGATAGGCGTACCAGGTGATGACTACGGCCACTTTGAATCGCGACCTCTCGACCGACCGTTTACCGAAATCTTTGCGCTGTATCGTTTCAACACGATACTTTTTGCTTCAAACAATCGTTTATACTCCAAAACTATTATGGTTGCAATTTGAGTTGAATTGAACAACGATAACCGATGAAATCGACGCCAAATGGAAAAAAGGGCCGTTGCCCTTCTCGCCTATTTCTGGCCATGAACAGAATTTTTTTGCTCAAATTTTAATCACAAGGCCCTTTTGGTACATGGGCTTGACTTTTGTGCGGTTTAGAGTCAAAACCAAAAAGGCAAAATTTTTGGAGGTGAGACAAGGGTCCCCCCTGTGGTGCATCAGAAAAGCGAAAACGACCGACCAAATATTTCGACCTCCATTGCAGCCCTGGTAGTGATCCATTTAACTCGAAACAACAAGCAGTCGTCTTCAAAAATAAAGAGAAGTCTCAAAACACCAAGAAAGACGACGGAAAACGGCAGTTTCATAGGTTTCCAAAAATCGATCATTTGAAGTGTCAAACTTCAAATTAACCGTAGTCATCACCTGGCACGAATTCCAAAATGAGTTACACATTGTTAGATGCGCACTGAAATGTTGTTTTAGGCTCTATATTTCGTTACCCCTGTAACAATAAGAAATTTTCGAGAAATCGGCGGTCGAACACAAAACTCGCGAATTCCACGGGCGGATTTTTCGGGTTCAGAGACTCGTCATTTTTACCGGCGTAATTCGATTGCTTTGTGTTATACACCAATCGAAAGCTCATACAACGGACGTTGCAACGAGCCCGCGTACAAAGAATGAGCTCCACGCGAAACGGATTTGTGGACTCTTGAAGGCCGACTCCCAAAATCGGGACTCCGAGCAACTTCGGAGGGCGTATCTCCGGACCGAGTGGCCGCAGCGATGTAAACTCTTCGGTTCTGAGTGGCGGACAATCAGCACGTTCAGATGAGCAAATAAAATCGGGGACTTCAAAAATGAATGTGCCGCTCGTTGCACTGGCGTGGTCCAGAATTACAAAAAGTCCCTTTTAAGCCGTCAGTTTTAGAGATTAAAAGCGACCGCAGAGAAAAGGCACGATCGGTGCCAAAACAACCGAGCGAATTGGAGTGGCTACTTCTGCCTGCTTTCGATTCGCTCTTCCAGAAGAACAATTGATAGAGAAGACGACATATTCCGTACCGTGAAAACGAATGCTGAACGTCGGCACTTGTCTATACTTTGTGGTTTGTTTCGTCGTTTTAAGCGCTCAATCGTCGAGCATCCGCAGAGCCGCGGCCGGAAACAACGTAAGAAAGCATTGTTTGCATTATTCTACGGCTTCAGATCTACTGCAACGTTGACGTCGGAAGGCCGTCGGTTGAAGTTCCCCTTCATTTGTCTACTGTGCTTTCGGGCGTGATTCTTTGGGAAGACCCGTGTGTCGTACTGCCCATCCGTTGCGCTCCCGTTTGCGCAAATGGTGCGTGTTTGTTTACAGTCGATTAATAAAACGAGGTGTTTGCAGAAGACTTTGGACCCCAAGTGTGTCGCTCAGAATGCCTGCCCGAGAAGCAACGGCGATGGACGCGGGATTGTGCGGCCAGAGACATGTTCTTCGACAGCAACTACTACAACCGTTCGGAATCGACCACGCACGAGGAAATGCAGGGCGAGTGGACGGCACAAGTAGGGGACTTCTGGAAGGCTGAAGGCGGCTTCCTTCTCGATCGCCTCCGTTTCCACGACAACATGACTGGAATTCGTGACGGCGATAACACACCGGCGGTGTTCGCAGTCGAAAACGCGCAGTTGATGGTCGGCAAAGTCGTGAATTACTAGTGGGTCCTCCTCGAAGCACACGAACTGAGTAATCGGTGAATTACAGCACCTTGGACAACGGCATCAGCGGCTATTTGGGATTGGCTCCGGGCGAGCACAACATCGTCTTTCAGGCGTTCAATCAAGGTCTCATCCCCGCTCCAATTGTCGCCTCTGCCCCCATCGACTACGACCAACAAATGCTTTATTTCGGCGGACTTCCAAGCGATGTGCCGTGTGCGAACTGGAGCCGGTTTTCGACGTTCGAGAACAAGTGGATGTTCCGTGCTGACAAAATGGACGTCTTCGGTCTCACCTATGCAAACCCAATCGTAAGCATGCCGCCACAAACCTAAATTTAAAACTTATTTAGATTCATTTTACGAATGAAGCGGTCGGCTATGACCAGGTGTTATTGTCCGATGAGATCATTCAGCGAGCACTCAGGGCAGGCGCTCTGGTCGTCGACACGGAGCACGAGAATCACTACCGCGCGAGTTGTTCGGGCGACCTTACTGCCCGTATGACGGTCGATGATCAAGCATTTTCCTTCCCGGTCCCTTCCGTTTGGGATGTCGGATCAACTTGTTACCTTTACATCGGCAGAATCAGTTTCTTCGGCGTGTGGAACCACGGAATTGCGTACACTAACACACCAACAGTCATATTTTATCTCAAGCCTTCTGATAATATTTGTCTTCTTTACGATTATGCTAATCAAACAATAAGCTTTGCCAACTACGTCACCGATTGACGCTTTATTTTTGTTCATTGCGGTCAATAAACTCTTGCGTTGGAAAAAGAAGTCTTTGTGGCTCCGCCTTCCATACTCTTCGGAAGATAAGGAAGAAGACAGATGAAAAAGCGGCGCTGGCCGTTCCTTTTTTATAAAAAGTAGACAACATCTTGCGCATAACCACTTGCTTTGGATGTGGCCGCTCTTCGGCTGCTTTTTTTTGTGGGCCGTGAAAGCCAGCGATGTTTCTCTCTACCACGTAGTGCAATTGACCACCGGTGGTGACCATTCTGATGCCAAGTTCAAGTATCTCAGTGTTCTTTTAATTTGTTTATTGCCGTTAATTTAGTGCGGACGGAAAGTCGATCACGTTCACGGCCAAAGGCGGTCCGTACGAAACGAAATGCCATCACGTCTACCAAATCGATTTGACCGCTTCCAATCGACCGATTTCGCTTCTTTCGACTGGAATCGGCGAAGAGAAAGCTGCAGTTGTGGAGGTAGTGAAAAGCGCATCGCATAAAGTCGACATAAAAGGTACATGGACACTGATCGCCAAGTAATTACAGTGCGGTTCTTCAGATTTCTTGACTGTTTCGAGCACTGTCTCCTCCGTGCGTCTTTATTCCGCCTATTTAGAGACATCTTCGATTGCAGGTTCTTCAAAACGTAAATTTTTCGGCCGTTTTCACCGAAGCCGCCTTTTGTCCGCCGTCTCGCTGCGATCGATCTGACTTGGACAAAAAGACGAAAACTGCCTGTAATTTCAATGAATGAGCATCCGCTCAAAGTCGAATTGCAGGTTCAAAAATGCACGAAGAACGTGTCAAAAACGAAGTGCCAATGGCTATTCAAGTAGAACCAACAACAAAACGAGTCCTGGCCGATACCGGAAGCTACCTAAACTACGCGACTTGGGGCAAGTGGTTTTTCTACAGCAATGGCATACGAATCGGCACGTACGCTGGAGAGGCAGCCGTCCGTCTCTACTTGCGAAATGTCAGCCGAACGGTGAGAGCGGCTGCAATCACGTGTTGATTGCTGATCGGTAGATTTCCTTTGACGTGCCCGGTTGGGCGGACGGTTTCGATGCGGTGGACACGAAAGATGACAGCTGGGTGCTCTTCCATGGTGTTCGCTTGCCCGAAGATGAACGGGAAGTCGCCAGGTGCTCGTAATCGCCGCTATCTCACCAATTTCCTATTTAGAAACGGGATCCTCACGCTTGATGGAACAGCCATCTATCGCACGTCGTTCGGCGAGCTTCAAAACGGTACGTTCTCAATGGACACACCGCTTCTCTCGGATCCTGACTACGCGCTTCTCGACCCGAAGTTCCTGCGTGACGGCAGCGGTCGTTTCTTCTTTACTCGTTTGAACACCCGGACGGGCGAGAGCTCCGTCTGGCTGCGGGACGGCGATGAGGAAGTAAGAGAAACATTGAATCGATCGTCTACATTTTATTCAGGTTCTCGTGTACAAGGAAGCAAAGCAATTAGACACGATTCGAATCAGAGGCGTGAATTACGTCACTTTTGTTGCAACAGATGGAAGCGGCAATTCTCAACTATTCCTCGCGACTTTCGGCCAAAACAAGAGCATCCCGTTTCAAAAGCGTATGGACGCCTGATTTTTCATCACATTTACCACATTTTTGCGCCCCTTTCAGGACTAAACGCGCCTCTCAGTGCTCGGCTTTCAATGTTCGTTCAAAATGCTTCCGAGCTGATTCAAGTGTGGTTTTATGAGGTCGCGCGAATAGAAGTCAGGTAATAATACGGTCGTTTCTATGCAATTAAGTAGACCTTTAAGTCGTACGTCTACTCGAATCATGGCATTACCTGCGGATTATGACACACCGGTGCGTAATCGGAGTTGATCGAATTGGCTGGTACACTACATGCATTTCAGGCAGTGCTAACAGACGTGATCAACGATGACGGGCCGACATCAGCACGTTCGTTTGGTCCCGGCGTCTCGCGCATCTACTGGGCGCGTTTCCTAACGGAAGACGGCGATGGAGATCTGCTGGCCGTGTCGTCGATAGCGAATTACGCCGCAAGTTTCTTCTTTTTTTCAATAACAATTGCATGAGATTGCAGCAATGCTTTGAGTTCGATTTACCGGAATGTGGAGGGTACACGAACTTGCCTTGCGAAGATCGATTGGCGGATGACTGGTGTGCGTATATTGGACGATACGTCTACTTGCCGCAATCGAATGAGATCTTTCGAATGAATCGCTACGGGACGTTCAAAAAGAGATTGACGAACAACGAGTTCTTCGAGGGCGAACTCGCCGTATCGCCCGACTTCCGGCGGGTGGTCTTCTCGAGCAACCGGGGCGGCGACTACGACCTCTACCTCGCCGATCTGAACGACAACGAACATCCGAAACGAGTGGGCAGTCCACTAGTCCATCAAAACTTCTTCTTTCAGATTACGAACACCCTCGGTTACGAGGGCGGCGTTCAGTTCGCTCCAAACGGGCGCACGATCGCCTTCTTGGCGTGGCGACCGCAATCCCTGGAGGCTCAAGAGATGTACCGCTGGTTTCTTTCCTACGATAACGTCGGCCTGAGCCGAATGGACGTCTTCTTGCTGGATTTGGAAAGCGGAGAAGAAACGAAGGTCACCGATTTTGCCGTTCTGTCCGGCATGCCGGAGCCGAACAACACGTGGGAGCAGCCGTACTTTTCGTTCGCCCCGAGCGGAGAGCTGTACATCCAGCAAGGCATTCAGTTCTATTGCCTTAACCTCTCAACGTCAACAACGGAGCTGACCGAGGTCAATCAGCGATCACATCCATGAGTAATAATCGACACTCGCTTCTTTCAGTTGACCCGTTTCCCCAACGACATTGAATTCGGAGAATTCCAGTTGCGAGCAAACAACACGATTTTTATCACGTTTGAAAACGAGGTTTTCCGTGGCCAA
>JAMPIO010000420.1:0-64417 GCA_024699865.1 Aphelenchoides fujianensis | reverse complement strand
ACTCACGATTGCACACCCAACTTCCACGACCGTGCACAAAGTAAAAATGAGCTCATCCATGCTGTAAACACGACATTTCTTTTGAGTTACTGAATGACTACCTTTCTGTAAGATATTTACAAGACCATCCTTTAGAGCGGAGGCTACGGAAAGACCGAACAAAACGACACAACGACGGGTACTTGATTGAACGAAGCACTCGCGGAATGCGAGACGAGTGGAATCAATTCGAGGGCCTGAACACCCCGAATTCGCTGCCAACTACTCGATTTGTTTATTTTTGTGGGCCCGAACACGCCGGCTTGCCGACCGCTTTTCTCGCGTTCCACCATTGACAACGGGGGGACTGAAAGCGATCGTTACATGATCCCTAAAGCAACCGTTGAAATAGGCGGACGACAAGACGAAGCTTGGCTCGCTGATTACAAGGGCCGACCAGCAAACGACAAGCAAAACGGTAGATGAGTTTCGTAAACAGAAGGAGCGGAAGGAGTGTTCAGGAGTAGTAAAACGATTGTTCGTACGTCAATCGCTTCACAAGCCTTTACAATCAACCCGTAACCCTCCATCCACTTCTTTCATCATTGTTTGGGGCGTCTGCTCGTTCCTTCGTCCTCCAAAGTGCCGACCAACCGCTTGTCGGCGGCTGTCGACGAGCAAGTGGGACCCTCTTCTTCCTCCGGTCTACTCGCCGTTCAGTTCCAACTGCATCACACGCAAAAGAGCCGTTAGCAGTGCTTCTTGCTGCGAGCCGTCCGTCGGAAGTCCAGCCGGTGGCTTTTGACCGCAAAGGTGAGCGTTTTTCCAATGGACCGACCGCTGCTTTCGCAATTGTTTGCAGTTGCGTTTTGTCGCACTTCTCTTGTGTTTGTTGAACTCAGTGTCTTGCGCCGTCCGCTGTTTCAAACGAGTGTTCTCTCTTTTCCTGTTCATCTTTTGTTTTCTTCATTGCTGTTCGGGCGGAAAGATGAGGCGGTCGTACGTCGCGGCAACGTGCAGACCTTCGAAATGAGCACAACCCTCCACCCGCCCACTCCGTTGTTTAATGCGAGTCCTGCTTTCAGGTGATTGAAGGAGTACTGCGGCTAGTTCTTTAGAGTCCAATCGTTCGTTAGCGGGATTTAATGGTGTAACAAAAGGCCGCTTGTGCGAATTTTAACGAGCCGCAGTGTACGAATCGGCTTCATGCACACCGAGTCACGAGCAGCCCGTGGACGATGGAATCCAGCAATGAACAGGGCGAGTGGACGGAGCGGCGGAGGGCGTGCGCCTTTGCAAAGCCGCGCACACCGCCGCCGCTCGTTCTCGTTCGTGCTGCAGCGATGGAGCGGCGAGATGTCCGCGCACTAGGCCGGCCACACGACAGCCGGCGCTCTTTTAGCAAACGAGGGGAACGCGTCTTCTCGCCGTTTTCTGCTCGTTCAGAGGGCAAAAGCGGGAGTTTTCAGTTGAACTGCCGCCCGATCAACCGCTCGATCGACTGCTCGCTCGAACGCGATCCAATCACTCGTGCTCGCCGCCTTCCTCGAGTAAACGGAAAGAAAATAAGCAAACGAGGAGCCAAACGATTTCTTTCGCGGAAGCACGAACGCGCGTTGTCGTTCGCATTCCGCTCTGTCGCTTGCCCGTCCGCTCGTCGCTTCGCGGCGTTTTCCGTTGTTTGTCCCGGATGTTGTTTTGAATGTCAACATGATGAAATCCGAACGAGCGAGTGCGGAAGTTTATTCGCGCTAACACCGGTGACACAACTCAATAAATCAAGGAGGAGAGGGAATGAAATCGAGAGGACAAGCTGTTGTAAACTCTTGTTTCATGCGAGCTTGCGGACTTCGTTTATAAATTGCGAATTGCTGCCAAGCGGAAGTTTTCGCAATGCTTTCTACGGTAACGCGATTGTTTCGCAACTTCGTGGCCGCTCTTCGCGACCGTTTAGATGACGAGGTCGCGGATCACGCCAAGATCACTCTTTTTAAGGGTCGTGCAACGCTCTCCAATCGCCATTCTTTCTCAAACTTCACACTGCTTTTCCTCCAACGTTCAATATCGAAACTAAAGTGTGTCAATCAACCTGACTTCGATCCTTTCGATCATCTTTGCACAAAAACCCACTTGTATCCAAAGCCACGCGTTTCTGCGCGCCTCACGAATTTATTCCAATTTTCAGGCGAAATGAGTGAGGCGTTGGAAGGAATTCGGGAAGCGACGATCAGATTGAACTTCCGTGGTTCGATCGCCTTGTACTTGCCGAGCGGTCTTTGCGTGCACACATTCAAGGACGTCGCCGCTGTTCTTGGGCGCTGCCGAGACGTGACCAAAATCGAGATCCTTTGGCGAGTGTGGCCGGACACCCTGAACTTTCGTCTCATGCTCCAGTGGATGCAAGTCGCTTCGAAGCTGCACGGTAAACGCTTGCGTTGCAAATTCTTTTTATTCTTTTGTGTTTTTTTAGCGTTGCCTTCGCTCAAGTCGATCAAACTGGAGACTGTGGGGCTCAAGTATCCGTACGCGGACGTCTTCTTCGACTCGCTGCCCGACAAGCTGACTCGTTTGGAGACCTTTGATCTTCGCTCCGCGACGTTGCTTCGCAGGCACAAGGCCCCACTCGAACGAGTTACTTTCAACGACTTCCATACCAAAATGAAAGACAACTCGTGTAAGTGTATGAACAGAGAGCAATACTTTACCTTTCTTTGCAGACTTTTCGGACCTCTTTCGCCTGAAATCGAAGCGCATCCACCTTGCCTTTAATTACGAAGCGGCCCGCCGGCTCCACCAGCTCCACGACTGCGGACCGTTGAGACCCAACAAGCATTTGCAGCACGTCGAGGTTTGGAGCACCTCCGTCGCGGACAGCGGCATTCCGCGAGCTCTGCCTCACTTGCGGGGCATCAACAAGAACTTCAATCTCGAAATGAGCAAGCTCTTCTTCTTCTCATTTTATGTGAGTGAATCTCTTTTACAAATTCGATTGCCAGCTGCTTACAGGGACCTTCCGATCTGCAACGCGTGGATGCTCTCAAACTCCAAGCAATGGAGTCGGCCGCGGCGATGGGAGATGCGGGTTTCCGATCAAAGGACGACGTTTTGCGATTCACTTTCATCAACTGCGTTTGTTCTTTCCTGTTTTGTTTCGCCTTCATTCAATTGCTTCAGAGCGGCTGGAAAGTCGTGACCCGCAATCAGGTCATCGAGCGTCTCGGATGGAAGCGCGAGCAACTCAACAGCGACGAGTCGAAGTCGTACACGCACGCGTGCTCCGTCGTTCACAACGGCGTTCGCATCGTGCTGATGCTCAAAAAATGATCGTACTCCGTCCACTCTGTTTTTCATCCAGTTTCGTTGTTACAAACGCTTCTTTTTTACGTTTTTTGTTGCGACCACCAAAGCGCAGCAATTCCATCCGAACAGGCGGCCTCTGCAACACGAATTCGAGGGGTGGAATACGCAAGTAACAGTTAATTTTCACCAGTAAGTAAGCCCTTGTTTCCACTCATCTCGTTTCGAACGCCTGCACCCACTAAACAAAGTTTTCGTGCATGCAGTGCCGGTAGGAACAAACGCACAGCCTCGAACAAGAAATTATCGTCTCTTTTGAAGTCCGCAAAGACAGCCGCACACTCGTGTTCGATCGCCTGCGTGCGGCCGCAAACGAGGAGTTGATCGCGGCAGACGGCCGAAACGAAGGACTCATTCGGCCTGCCGACGAAAAAAGCGGAGCCCGCCGACTCGTTCGGGCGGCGTGCACTGACCGCTTGCTCGAATCACCGGCTCGTTCCTGCCCGCTGCCTGGACGACGGGAGGAGAGCGTCAGTGACTGATTTGAGCGGAGAATCGCGACTACCCGAAAAGCCATTCGTCGCGTCCAGTGCGCGTTTCCGTCCGCCCTCCCTCGCGCCCGCTCGTCCACACGTCCTGCAACTCTGGCCACTCGGTCAGCGGAGAGGGCGGCGAGAACGAGCGGGAGGACGCAGGCGACAGCCGGCGCGAATGAGTGAGCGGGTGGACGAGGAGAACTCCCGGGTGCCGCCGATCACGACGGCAAGCTGGAAGAAAGCAAAAAGGCGGCCGGAAGCTCTCACACGCCCGTTTCTTTCCGCCGCTTTGAGTGGCAAACCGAAGAAACGCGAGCTATGTCTATGAAATGCACTCTTGATTTGCCTATTCCGCCCACTCGGTACGGCCGGCTGGAAGAAAGCGAAGTAGAAGCGGGTGGAGGGCGAGCGGCACATCCGAACGAAGCTGAAAACAGAAGACAGTCAGGAAGATCGAGTACTGTAGCCTGACGGCGATGTTTGAGACCTTGTGTTCGGTTTCGCAACGCGATGACTGATTCGAAAAAACTTTCGTACTGCCCGCCCGCTTGCGCCAAGCGTCTGTTTACTCGGAACTCCAACCGGTGGTGTGGGGCGGCCGGACATCAACAAGCGACGCCCTTTGTTTATTCGACTCATCGGATTCGATTGGATGGTCGACGAAGTTGCGGTGAGTAATGCAGAAAGCGCCGCTTTTTCGATGGCAAACCGAAACCACGCCTCCGATTCCGGGGCGAGAAAGCCGGCTGAAACGAGCATAAAAGCGGGCATTGAAGCGAGCTCATCACCAGTGCTCTCAAGCACTTCCTTTCCCTCCTTCCATTGCCACCTTCTCCTCATCGAAGCCGCCAAGATGTCGTCCAAGGTCCTCGCCTTCCTCTTCGTCTTCGCCCTCGTGGTGGCCGTCGTTCAAGCGGACGCGAACGAGGCCGTCGTCCAGGCGCACGGTAACGAGACCGTCGTCGAAGTGGTAGGGGAGTCCAAATAAAAGCGAGTGCTTTTCTTTTTACAGGACAAAGAGTTCCCTCGCGGCATGCGTTTCAAAAAGTCCGCCTGCCACACCTTCCTTAAAGGGATCTGCGATCAGGATGCGTGCGACGCGTGCTGCTCGGGATATGCGTGGTACTGCGTCGACGGGATGCGCTCCCTTTGCTGCCGCTGAAGCTAACAAGCACATCCTCTTGTAATCCGAATGGAACCCGCTTTATTTTGCTAATGACCGGTCAATAAACACGCTTTGCATTCACTTGCGACTTCTCCCCGTCGTCTCAGCGTTTCGATCACACGTTCTAATCAGCTGCATCCTCCTCATGGGCTTTTTGCAAGCCTCAACCACGTCTTCCGCAACTAATCGAAGAAAAGATGCTCAATCCAACGGTTAGCTTCGAGAAGAGGGGTTCTGGACGAGCGAGTGATTCGGATGACCGAGCTGATGGGAGCGTAAACAAAGCAGCACAAAGTGAGCAATAGAAGCGTCCGAAAGCAGGAGAGCAGCGGGCGACAGTTCGGAACTAAACGGCCGTGGTCTCGCGCAACGAACCGGGGAAAATCTGAAGCCGACAGTCAAACGGGAGCGACCGAGGAGAACACGCGGCTGGCCGACCGAACGCTCGCCGAGTGGAAAGAAGCAAAGCGGCCTTTCGCAGTTCGTTAGGCTCCTTCCGGCAGGCCGTCGAGTCACGGGCAGCGGCATTCGAGCGAGCGGCCGACGATCGGCGAGGCCGACGAGTGAAGGGCGGCAAACTCCACGGACAAGACGGAAACAAATGACGCGTTTTCCCATTTGAATAGACGATTCTCCGCTCACCGCTTTCGACTGCCGCTGAAGTGATCCCGATCGGGCTCGTGTTGCCCGACCGTCCGGTTGGTTCGTAAGGTGGTCACGGCCAAGGGGCTCGTTGAGACGTCAGGTGTATTTGTGGATCTTCCCTCCGCTGGTCGGGGCGAACGGGCGGCTTTTATCTGCTCGCCCGGCGAGTTGGTCGTCCGCTCGTCTCCGAACAGCTGGTCTCTCTCTCACTCACAACACCGCTGATCCCGGAGGGCTGCTCTACGACAAGTGCGCGGCTTTCCACCGCCTTCCGCTCGTGCTGCTCGCCAAACTGCCCGCCCTCCAACCCGGCGGTCGGGAGCAGCCGTCAGGAGGTCGGCGAAGACAAGCGGGGAGACGATCAGCCAGCGAATTCAGAGCGGGCGTCAATGAAGCCACGGAAAAGACGAGCAACAGCACGCGCATTTCAATTCAAACGAGGGCGCTTTCTAACTGCCACTGTGCGAAGTTTTCGAAGCAAAAAGGTGGCGAAATTGCGAACATCAAGCAGCAGCTTTGTGCGTTCAAGAATCTGTCAGCATAACCTGATCGGTTGGCGGCTTTATTGGGTACAAACAATCTGCAAAGAACTACACAATAGAAACGAGTGCAAGTGCAAATAGTCGTGTCGACTTCAGTTCGGAAGCCCTCCTCGTCCACCGCTCTCCAGCTCTCGCATTTCGATTGCGGGTTGGGATTCGTCGGTTGGCGGCTGCTGCTCGCTTCTCAATCGAATCACACGTTTGCGAATCCACTCTGCAAGCGACCGGCGCGGTCGGACCAGCACGTCGGTCAGGAATTCGAGCTGCAAGAAGCAACCGCTTGTCTCTTCATTGCTTTGCACTCACCAATTTCTGGAACAACGATTCCTGTCGCGCCAGGTAGTAGAGAAAAGGGTTCGTCGCGTAGCTAATTTCGCTTAACGCGAACAATAATAAGGAAATGCGAATATTGCGCTCCATTATTCTGCAATCATACGTTCTAACGTTTATCCTTGAATCTACAAACGAACGTCAAGAGATAAATGATGATGCTTCCTTGCAAAATCAAAAATAAAAGCAAGCACGTGACGATTTTTCGAATGGCTTTTTGCTTTCTTTTCGTTCCGACGGGATCGGGAGTTTGGCCGGGCACTGAACCATGTTCAGACAATCGTCTGTTTTCTACTTACCTTGCCGGAGCAGTTGGTAGGCGGCGGGAACAGTAGCGATCATTAAGATGAACCAAATTCCTATCGATGCTAATGATCCGGCGCGGAAAATATACACGTAAAAAGACCATAAAGAGACGTTCTTTTTTGGGTCCTGCATGTCGATATCGAGGCACGGATCTATTTGACGTTAGAATCCCTTGATGAATAATGGCTTATTTCATACCTTCTTTTTCGCTTAACGCTAAGAGGTTGGGGAGGTGTGCGGCATAGTACCAGCGACAGTAGCACACCATGCGAAAAAATAGAACAAATAGCTAATCGCAGAAAAAGCCCAGTTGAAGGCAATCATCCCACGAACGTGCATTTTTCGGACTTTCCGCATAGAAAAAGGATACATGATAGCCGCGTACCTGTGATCTGCATTCAGTGTACAACAGAGATGTTTCTTACATCATTGTAAGCGTTCCTAGAGCGGACATGTATGACACCTGCCGCGACGTGGCAAAAAGAAAAACGCTTAAATACGCGAGATCACGGTGCTCGCCCAACCATTCGTCCAAACTGTTGCCCGCACAATACGTGACAGGAACCAGGATATCCGCGATTGCCTACAAATCCGAGTAAAAAGCAAAGAAGAAGAACAAACCATGTGCAACGGAAATAGATCCATTTTTGTCCATTTCGGCTTCCTGCCAAGGTCGTAAAGTACCACCGAATTGGCGATGACGCTTAGAATTGCACAAAAGTATTGCATGAAAATTTCCACGAGCCAAGCGTAATACTCCCACGGCATCTGTAAAAGCGATTACTATTATTCAACATCGATTCAAAACCTACCTTCACGCCAAAACGGCTGCCTGTTCGTCTTCAAAACAAAAAGCAGACGACGGCGTCCATCAAAAATCGAAAAAGAAAGGAAATAGATGGGTTTTCGACAACAATTGATGGAAGGTGGAAGGCAACGCTTAGACGCCGACTTCAATTCAGCGTGTGGAAACAGCCGCCCATCTCTTGCGTTCCCATCACTCGATTGTTTATTTCACGGCCCAAACTTCGGCCGATCGAGCCGCACGCCGAACTGATCTTCGGTCTCCGTTTCAAAGGCGATCACGCGGTCTGAAGTTGCATCGTGTCCAGCCAACTGCTGATCCTCTACGTGTTTAAGGGCTTGAAAGAAAAGCGAGTTCGCAGCCGGCAGCTGGAGCACCGCTTTTTGCTGGCCCACGTCGTTCACCTCGCCGCTTTTTGTTCGAGCACTCCATGAGCGCGTTGTTCGATCGATTGCTCCGAAAAGATCAAAGGAAAGAAAGCGCGAAGAAGCCAGCTTGCGGCTGGGCGGCACGTCTGTTTGTGAGAAAGCAAACGAGCGATCGAGCGGGACTCCGTTGCCATCTGACCAAATCTTCTTTACCTCCTCTGCTAGTGAGGTTTCCTGCTTATTTCATTTCCTTGATGAACGTTTTTAACACAACAAGTAAGTTACTAGATCGCACGCTCAACACGAACGATGTTCAAGTCGATCCCGACAGATCGACGAGCTCAAACGTCTACGACCTGCTGGAGCCCGTGCGTGAGTTCGCCGACCAGATCCGCATCGAAACCCTCGTTTTTGTGCATGAATTCCGCGTGTTTGCCAAAAAACTGGGCGGCAGCCGCTCTAACTTTCACGTAGTCACTCTAAACACACAAATTAAGGCAGTGACCATTCGTTCGGGCAAACCGGCTTCTTGGAGTTCGGCAGGTGTTTTGGCACCGACACCTGCACGTTCGAATAGCCCGCATCTTTTGCGCTCTCCGCTAGCCGCCAGGAACCGTAGATCAAATAAAACAGATCGTCGTTGAAGCGATCACAACGGCAATGAAAGCTCCCGTGATCAACAAAAGAAGACGCAACTCGCTTGAAAGTCCCCGTACCCAGTTTCTCCAAAGGGAAAGTGAAGAACGAAGGAGTCGTTGGGCGAGCGGAGGTTCTGGAGCGCAGTGCGGAACACCCGTTCGTGTTGTTCGCGTCCGAAAAGATCGGTCACAGGCTTGAAGGGAAGCACCACTCCTTTCACGCGTTCATTCCGCTCGAATCTTCAAGCACGATTGATCTTCGTTTTGTCGCCGATTTGCGGCGAATTCCCCTGATTCACATCGGCCCCGCTCTCTCCGCGCGACAATTCGCCGCGCGCCCGCTCTCGCTCTGTTGTATTCTGTTGGGTTCTCCCGGTGCGAACGGCTGAACCGTCGCGCTCTGCTGCTAAATAAACGGACAACTGAGAGTCCTCCTCGGCTTGGGCTGATCCCGGCGATCGACTTCAGCTTGATCACTCCAACTCACGACCCGTTTGCTGCGATGCCCGCTAGGCATCGGAAAGAACGACGACTCGAGCACGCGATCGGAAGAGAAAAACGAGGTCCAAAGAACAGCGTTCGTTAATCGACGGGGATGAAAACCGGTTCGCACATTGCGCCTTGCGACGATTTGCAGTGATCTCCGCTCTCGCTCTCTCGAGCGTGTTTGAAGACGCCGTCAGCCCGCGAATGAGGAAGTCGTGAAGGCAGGGAGTGAACAGCTCGCGGATGGACGTCGGCAGGAGGTCACGAAGAAGGTGGACGAACCACGCAGCCTTGCGCGGCCACGAGATCACCACGTTAACGGCTTTCAAGTGCAGCAGTCCTAAAGCTCACTTTAAAGAACGGATACTTCCGGTTGTCACTTTTGACGGCGGCCAGCATGAACGTCATTCTGCAAAGGCCTTCGAAGGTCCGTGGGCAATGCTCGAAGTGCAAGCAGAGGCATTCGATGTCCCGCTGCCCCAGTCGCAAGAGAAGTGCCATCGATTCCGACCGCAAGTGCTCCTCGTCGAGGTGCAACAAGGACAAGGCGGAGCCCAGGTACGGAGCTGTGGAAGAAACAAACGGAAATGCTCTTTCTGGAAGCGTTCGATCGTGTTTGCCGCGCGTGAAGAAGGCGGTCACAAATTTGCGGGAGCAAAAGAACAAGCGCAGAGTGCGGAATCGCAAAGCCGCGCGTTTTCGCACGAAATCGGAGCCACTCCACAGTTTGTTGTGATACAGCTCCGTGTTCAGCGCCTGCAACAACAACAAACGTCGAGCATCCATCCGCAATTTGGGCTTCTGTTTTCTGTCCATCGATCTGCAAAAAGCACAAAACAAACCCGTAAGAAGGACAGCGGTGAACGCGGTGAATGACTCACGCCGTTGCGCTCTCAGCAGCAAATGCGAAAAAGCAGCGACTCAGGAGATCCCACTCGCTGCTCACATTCGTGCAACGCTCACACGCGTTCGATCACTCGGCGGCCGCTCGGCTGCCAGCTCAGCGCGTTTGACTCTTTTAAAAGAACGCGTGGGATGGCAGCAGCGTTACGCAGTCAACCCGATCGGCTTTCTCCGCGAGGTCTGCCCATCCGGTCGCCCTCTCGCACCTTAGTTGGCTGCCCGCCGACCTTTGGACCGTCGCTCTGCTCCATCGTTCGACTTTCGACTTGTAACTTTGGGCTCTCGACGAATGACAGGATGATCCAGCGGCCATCTGCGCCTTCAATCTCTCCGACCACTGGTGGCCGCCGACGATGCAATTGATCGGCAATCGGAAGGTCTGCGAACCGCCAACTGCTGTCCGAAATCTTTAGCCAAGGTTCTCTCGTCTTCAAAACGCCGACGAGCTGATCTCCCGAATGAACGGCGGACGTCCCGAGCGGAAAGGCGGTGGAGGTCGATTGAGAGCCTTTCTGCTATCTCGCGTGTACAGCTGCTCGCTGTTCGTGACATGCGCGCCAAGCTAAACGCCGCGCAGTCAACTGGAGAAGGAAGGGCGAGTCTCGCGTAGAACGGAAGGTTCCTTCTGCTCAACGTTGGCTTTCGCTTCATTTGCGGCAAGTTGGCGTCTTACGTTCGACTCTCTGATTCATGTGATTTTTGGTGGACAGAGCGAAGCCGAAGATGCGGATGGACGTTCAAATGGGTTGCGGGTTGCCGGTGGTTGATGATCGAGAGAGAGACTCGAATCAAGATTGCTGTTTATTGCTTCGACTTCTCCTCCAACATTCCGGTTGTTTGGAGCGAACGGGCGGCTTTTATGCGCTCGCCCGTCGGATTGGCCGCCCGCTCTTTCTCGAAACAGCTCGTCGCTTCTTCGCAGCGCCTGTCCACAAAGAATCGGTCCTCTTCTCTCGGTCTTGCATCTCTCTTTCGATCTCGTGCCCGTTTCATTGCCGCTTACGAAAGTCCACCGCACATTGCCGCCCATTGACCGTTGAGACGAGAACAAGCGCCCGTTCAGCTTCGAGTTGAACGAGCGGGGGAGCGAGTGTTCGTCCACCCGTTCTGCCCGCCGCTGCCGCAGTATCCGTTCAATCCGAGCTCCGATTTGTTGGTGTACGAGCAGGAAGAACGCCAATTCCGCATTGCGATTCGCAACCTGTGCGCTCTCAATGACCACTTCGTCTTGCACGTTTGTGTTCTGGGATTCGAATTGACGGACTTTGCAGTGAGCTCCTTGTTCCTCTCGCTTTCCACCATTGCTGTCTGGCTTTCAAGGCGGTGGGATTGACTTCGACAACGTTCTTTTGTGCTTGTCCATGTCTTTGTGACGGCTGGGGGAGCGCGAAACTCACTGGCCATCCGAACGTGCAGATTTCGGCGAAGATCTTCCTGTTCAACTCCAAAAAGAAGCCGGATTGTTCAAAGGAGCACCATCGATTCTATCGCCATGATTAGGGCAACCACGAGCGTTTGCGGGCGGCTGCCGCCCAGTTTTTCAGCACGAAGCCGCACTTCACGCGCACAACCGACCACTTCGATGCCAACATGAAGGCCGAACTTACGACGGAAGTCCAACGACTCGTGGACGTTTCAACCAATGCAATGTTGGCGTTGTGAATAAATGAATCAAGGAAGCTCGAACGGAGAAGATCGAGTGGCGCGGCCGCATGCTCGCTTTTCTTTTTGCGCATTTGAAACAAGTGGAAAGTCGACAGCCCCGTGCACACTACGCAGCTTCGGCCACGCGGTCGAGTAGCGGTCGCAAAGGGCTGTCCGCTTAACCAGTCGCCTTCCCGCTGGACTATCAGCGTCTCCACGCTTTGGAATCTGCAGCGCGTCGATCGCAAATAAACGGGATTGTCGAATGAGAGCACACGTGGTTCTGTTTTTGACGAGCGCTTCCAGCTCTCGCCGCGTCTCTTGAATTTCGTCATCTGAAAAACACTCGCAATGCAACGAGCAGATAAACCGATGGCCGCCGCGCTGGGCGAACAACCCCCTTCGATTTTAGAGAAAATGTCCGGTTGGCACGCTCACGTCTATTTTGCGCTGGAATAAACAAAGCTAGTTTATATGCGATGCGAGTAGCGGCCGCCTCTGTCCGCTAAATTGAACGCCGATTGAAGCTTTTCATTTGTCGTCCGTTTGAATCAAAAGGCCATTCAACTTGCCGTTTAGTCGATGCATTAAGTTTTATTGTCTTTTCTTTGTTTTAAAAGCAAAGCGGGGATCATTCTAACCACCAAATGCTGTCGGAAAGGTAGGAGGTCAACACAACATCGATTAGTTGGTTTACAGGATGGAACGGCTGTTTTACTATTGTGCATTGGTTGTGCAGGCGCTGTCTGCAATTACGAGTTTAATCGTCCATTCGGTGGTGCTTTTCGATCTCGGAAACAAGCCGAAATGGACGAAAATGGACTTGTTCCCGTTGAACATGGTCAGAAAACTAGATTGTACAATAGGACTCTTCGTTTACAGGCAGTTACGGACATCGTAATACCTGTGATCTTTTGCGTGAAACATTACTTTTACTGGTGGTTCGAAGCCCATGACATCTTTGATTGTTTGCTCGACTTCATTTCATGCGTGTCGCGTATGATGTCGAGGATGTCTGCCCTAGGAACGCTAATCATGCAGCAAGTAGCACTGAAAATCTTATATCAATTAAATGCCGGTTACAGGTACGCAGCCATAATGTACCCGTTTTATATGCATAGAGTCCGCAAGATGCACATCCGTTCGTTTCTTTTCTTCTGCTGGAATTTTTCTGCTACCCGCTCTTCGCACATGTTTCTTCGGATGGTGTGTTACTTCCGATGGTACTATTCCAAACATTTGCCCCGGTTCTTGGCGTTAGACGTAGATAAGGGTAAGAAGCGATCCCATCATCCAACAGATTGCTGTAATTTCCATCAGATCCGTGCAATGATTTATGGGTAGAAAACAGTCCATTATGGTATCAACTTATTTTCTACGGCGGACTCTGGGCCGTGTTGGCAACTTTGTTATTCTTAATGCTAGCTGCAATCCCCGCCGCCTATCGGTTGTTCAAACAAGGTAGGAACCGTTTAAGGTGTTGACCTGAATTTGCTTCAGTGCCTGGCCAAAGTCCCGATCACGTCGTAACAGCACGGAAAAAAAGAGCCTTCAAAAAAATAGTCACGTGCTTGCTTTTTTTCTTGATTTTCCAAGGAATCCCCTATATTTGCCTAGTGACGTTGGTTTAAAACTATGAAAGCATTATATTTAAATGATTTAATTGTAGCGAATTAAACGCCAATACACACGCCTTATTGTTGTGCCTTATTCTAGACGATTTCACTTATGCGGCGAATCCCTTCCTTTACTATCGAGCGCGACAAGAATCGTTGTTCCAAAAAATGGTGAGTGCAAAGCAATAAAGAGACGACGGTTGCTTCTTGCAGCTCGAATTCCTGACCGACGTGCTGGTCCGACCGCCTCGATCGCTTGCAGAGTGGATTCGTGAGCGCTTGATTCGATTGAGAAGCGAGCAGCAGCCGCCAACCGACGAATCCCAACCCGCAATCGAAATGCGAGAGCTGGAGAGCGGTGGACGAGCAAGACCTTTGAACTAAAGTCGACACTCATTTGTGATCTCCTTTCTATTGTGCAGTGTCCTTCGCCGGTCGTTTAAGAAAATAATGCCCCAGTCGCTTACTTACAGAAGCGAATTCGTCAATCGCCTAGGTTTGCTGCTTCATGGCCGTTGTTTTGGGACGCCATTGCTTTGGAAAGATCGTCAAAGAACCGTCAAAGAACCGTCAGAAAACACACGTGTCGCTCGCTGTGTACGTTTTCAGTCTCGATTTCTCGCCGAGCAGACGGCCACTCCCGATCGCCGCATTGGAAAACGAGCAGTTCAGCAGCACAAGCGGATGCTCTAAAACTCACCGATATATTTGTTTCGAGCTGCCCGTCAAGCGAAGAACACGAAGATCGACGGCCGTCGAAGCAGTGATCGCGAAATCGTTGCAAACGATTTTCGATTCAAATGAAATCCCATCTCGTGGTTTATGTTTCGGCGATGGAGTTGCAGCCCTTTACTCATCGGTCTCCACTCATTGCCAGTCCGTTCACTCGATTGCCGCCACTTGTGACTCAGCGGCCGGCGACGTGGAACGAACGGCGGAATGTCGGCTAATGGAGCCACTTCGCATCTATTCGCTTCTCGTGAGCGACGGCTTGCTCGTCCCGCTCCGTCGAATGCTCGTCCTTTTTTTGGGTTCGATTGCTGCCCGACTGTTCGTTGAACAAATCAACTAGAGAGAGAGGGCGCCCGAAAAGCCGCTGTGAGTGGAGAGCAATGAGCCGGCCATCTTCTCCAGCCGGCGGAGAAGTCGAGCGGAAGGACGCTATCGGAGATGCCGAACAGGCGGCCGAGGAGCTTCTCGACGGCCTTCGAGAAACGCTGCAGGTGTCCGCTGAGGTCGACGCCCGCGGCCGCGTTCAGAAGAGTGCGCAGCTCCTCGAGCAGGCCGCCCACCACGCCATCTGCTCATTTCCGAAGGTGAACAGCGGGAGTTGCGTGGAGCGGACGATCTTCGTGAAGGCGTCCGGCGGTCGGCAGCCGCCCAGCAGTCCCGGAATGAGGTCTTTCGTGAGCGGCAGGACAAAGAAGACGGCGGGGCAGGAGCAGGGCATCTTCCGAGTGGAAAGAAGAGATGAGAGGAGTGGATGGACGAGTGAGTGAGTGAGTGAAAGATGCCGACTGCCCGATCGACCACTCGCTTTTGTCCTTTGGCCGTCCCGTCGTTCACCCCGTCGGCGGATTGGAAGGCGGCGATCCAACCAAAACACGCTACCTCGTTCGATCAAAACAATTCGGCCGAGTGTTCACTTGAACGGGCGAGTCGAACAGAACGACGAGCAGCAGAAGGCGGCTGCGAGTGGTCCTTTCCGGCTGTCGCCTATGACTCGTGTCAACCTGCGGGGCAAAACGGGAGGACTGATACATTACAAAGAGTGGGAACAGCGGAATTCGACCGGCTCCTCCGTTTTGTTGACGGCCGTTCTAGATAACTTCTTTCGCCCGCCCAGTCGCCCACTCGCTCGTTGCGGAACGCCCGGCAACAATTCGAGAAACGGGCGCTTCGGATCAACGGACGATTGTCAACGAGTGATGCCGATGAACGACTGCAGGGATCAAAGTCGAGCTTCACATAAGCAGCTCCTGCCCGTTTCTGGACATCACCTTTTACTTCGAACTGCCCTCGAATCGGCAAAAGAACGAGTCATCGCCCTCTTGGTCGAAGCAGTCGACCGCCGCTCTGGTGCTCGTTCGTTCGGTGGGGATGGTCGAGGAGAGAGCCGTGGGTAGAGTCCTCAATCGATGGCTGCTGCTCGCTTCTTTCCAGCCGGCCGTTCCGTGTGCAGATGGCCGTTTGCTGCCCACCGCCCTCGATTCTCCGCATTACCGCTCGGAGCGGCCGAGCGGAGCAACAAACGGGCGTCTTCCCTCTCATCTGCTCTTCCAGCTCTGCGTCGTGATCGGCGTCAGCCGGGAGTCCTTCTCGCCCGCTGGGATCCAGCCGTCGTCTTCGTCCCCCCGCTTGCTCTCGCCGTCCTCTCCGCCGACCGAGTGGCCGGAGTCCCCGAACGAGCCGCTCGAGCGGGCGCAAGGGAGAGCGGACGGAAGCGCGCACTTTGGACGCAATGAATGCCCTCTCGAGAGTGGGCGATTCTCCGCTCAAAGCAGCCACTCGCGCTCTTCCACCGTCGTCCAAGCAGCGAGCAGGAAACGGGCCGGTCATTCAAGGAAGCGGGAAGTGGGGAGGCCCGAACGAGTCCTCGGCTTCCACGAGAGGCGGAACGAGTCCTTCGTTTTGGCCGTCAACTGCGGTCAGCTCGTTGTTTACGGCTGGTGCTTGAACCACAGTGCTCGCGGCGTCTCCGGGGCTTCGAAGGCAAGACGGCGGTGTTTGTTCGGTCGAAAGTGCCCGTCCACTCCGCACCATTCGACAGCATCATTTATTGACTGCAAAAGGAGCAAGCGAGAGATGGAAGAGTGGAAGACGATGCTGCCGGGAAAACTTTCCTTTTGTATCCACTACTTGGTTTCGTTTACAGAGCCCGCTTGTCCGGGTGACCTTGCAGGCTCGTTGACGGTCGAAAAAAAGACGTGCGGAAAAAGTAGTCTTGTTTATGCGTTCATTTTAGAGCAGAACAACGAAAGTAGACGCAGAAACACAGTGCTCGGCCGCATTCATCCCGCGATCATCACGCGAATGAGGACGCCGTTGTGGACGAACGAGCACGCGTGCGTGGCCCACTTCTTCTCGTCAGCAGTGAGTTCATCGCGCGTCCATCCGAGATGTTCGATCACTTGGTCGGGGGACACGTTCCTCCAGAGCTTCTGAAGCGGACGACTGCAAGCGGCGCAATAAAGAGAGAAAACAAACGGCGTTGAAAAGGTAGACTTCCACGGCGTCTTCCTTCGCTTGAAAGCCCGCGTCTCGCATGGCCGCAGCAAGTTTCATCGCCGCGATCTTGACGTCATCAGTTCGCTTGAAATCCGAAGGTCGCTGTAAACGACCAGCAATCAAATGAGTTCACTAAAGATTGTTCACTTACACGAAGGAGGAGATCGTTGTCATCCCACCATCCGAGTTTGAAGTGTGGGTTGATGGCCCGCAGGTGGCGAAGCACTTGCAAAATCCTCTGGTCCGAAATGCACATGGCCAAGATGCGGAGCTTCTGCGGGCGGTCGTTGCGGCTGAACGGTCCGCAGCCGTGCAGTTGTTTCAGCAAGCCGCTCGCCCCGCATTGGAATTCGATGTCGATTTCCTTTGCATTCAAGCGAAAGAGGTCTGCGAAGTCTGCAAACAGAGTTGAATGTTTGCTGACCGCTCTTCCACTTACACGTATGCTCTCCTTTTTCACCCTCGAAGCGCATGACATAGACCGATTCGAGCAACATCTCGCGCTTTCGCAGCACGGTCGCTGTGCGGAGGTCGTCGGTGCGGAGGTCAGTGATCTTGTCGGGCAGCGAGTCGACGAACATCTCCGCGAATGGGTACTTGAGCCACTTAATGCGCCCTCGGGACAACGGCGGCCATTTGGCGTCCACTTCGATCGACGTCAGCAAGGGCAGAGCTGAAACAACGGAAGCAATGGAATAAAAGACGGTCGAGCCCTTACCGTGCAGCTTAGACGCGACTTTCATCCATTGGAGCATCAAACTGAAGTTCAGTTCGCCCGGATCGACTCTCCAGTGAATCTTGGTTTTGGTCAACTTTCGGCAGTGGCCGAGGGCGGCCGCCAGCTCCTCCATGGTCCGCACACGAGGAACGACCGGCGGCTTGAATTTGATCGACCCATCCCATCTGATCTTGATCGTCGCCTTCCGAATTTGTGTCGCATCGACTAGGGACTCTTCGGAGCCCGTGGAGCTCGAATCATCGTTTGAAGCGTCGCTTGAAATGTCGCTCATTTCGCCTAAAAAACGGAATAAATCGGAGGAATTGCAGAAACACGAGATCTGGACGAATTCTGGAGAAATTTACGGATTTTCCGGTTCGTTTTGGTCGAAAACCAGTTGAGAATGCGGTAAAAAACGTCAAACAAACAAAACGCACCTCAATTGCCGACCACACAAAGCAAAACGATGAGGAAACCCGCGACCGGACGGACGGAAGAGCGGGGCGCAAAATCGATCGACGGCCGACTGCCTGAAGCGAAACGCCAAGCCCTGCTTTGTGCTTCGCGGCGAGAAAGCGAGTGGGGGTCTCGTCCGCCCGCTCGCCTTTCGCTCGCTCGACGGAGGCGGCGGGCACGAGTGAGTGGACGGCGTTCAACCGAACGTTCGATCGAGCGGCCGGTCCAGCAGCTGATCGAGTGGATGCTCCCGCTTTCTTCCCCTCCGAACGAGCAGAAAGCGGCGGGAGTTGGGAGAGGAGACGCCCTCGAGGACAGCGCCGACTGCCGACCGCCGACTGCCGAGTGGCCGGCGGAGTGCGCGGAGATTCGCTCTTTTGCCGCACGAACACCAACAGGAGATTGTGCGAGGCTTCCCGCCGCCCTGTCCACTCGTCCTCCTCGCTGCTGGCGGCTGCCTTCCCGTCCACCACTCGGCGCGTTCTGCCGGCTTCCTCAAAGTCGTCGCTGGAGCAGTGGGCAGTTGATTCGTGCGGGCCACTCGATCGAATCGAAACGCCCTGCCGGCAAGAAAGGAACAGAGTCATAGTTGTCGCCCCTCACACACGTGTTCGTCGAAAGACCGCCGCCACTCCCGGCCGCTTCTTCTGCGCCTCGTCCGCCCCAATCGACCGCTCGCCCGCCGCTCCGCGTTCACTCGCTCGTTCTTCCGCGCCGCCAGCCGCCCGCCGCATCGATCCCCGGCTTTCAGCGAGGTTGAGCGACGCTCTCAAGCGAGACGGCCGCCGAGTGCCGAAGCGATCGGGTAGGTCGGCTTCTCTCCACGCGGCGTCATCTTCCGCTCTCAATCATTCGCGTGGTGGATGGAACGACTGGTTTCTGCCCGCTGACCGGAAGATTCGTCCACGGCACGTTTATTTGACACAATGATAAGCAACAATCAACAGTCGTCGATGACTTCAACCTTGAGAGCGGCCTCCAGGTCGTCGTCCTCCTCCCACTCGACTTCCGCCGACTCCTTTTTGTGGCGCTCCGCCCTTGCGCCGTCCACTTCCGCTTCGACGAGCGCCCGCATTTCTTCGCGGTCCAGCGCGTCCTCCAGCTTCGGGTCGAGATAGCGAGCAGCCGATCGATCCGCGCGTCCGTCTCGCTCTTCCTCTGTCGTTTCCGTTCAGCCGTCGGCCGCTTGCTCGTTTCGGCCCGTTTGCTGGGGACGGCGCGCGACTGGACGGCGCCGAAGTTCGTCGTAAGGTTCTGCAGCTGGGCGTACTGCTCCTGCAAGCGACGGCTGATGAGATGAGCAAAGGCAAGGATGGAGACTTGCCGCTGGGATGCGGATCGCCTCCTTCGTCTGCCAGTCGGCGCTGTTTCGCCGAAAGTTGTGGAGTGTGTGTTCGTGAACACGGCGCGAGCTGGCTGTTGAACAGCCGATGCCGCACACCGAACAGATGAACTTTCCGCGAACGTCGACGTGTGCTGCGGCGTGTTTGATGTGCCCACAGGCAAACGTAAATCCGCATTCTTTGCACTGAAGGGCGCACGTTAGCAAAAAGCAACCAACGTCGTTCAGTACCTTCTGACGTCGAATCCATTGCGTCTCGAAACGTTCTCCGGCGGGCTTTGCTTTTGCTTGAACGTGCGCAAAGTTCGTGCCGGCTTGTGTGTACTGCTGCAACTCGTTCTTAAGACGAAAATTGTAGAAGAAGAATAAATGTTGGACAAACCGGTGGGATTTTGATGGCGCCCCGAAATCCTTTGTCGGTCCTTTGCCGCCCGAATTTGTGTTGTGTTCGTTCGTGTAGATTTCGGTGCTGACTTTGTTCAAACAAAAGCCCGCAAAACGAACAGCAGAAGCCGTGCGTTCTCGAGTGCGCGTTCAGGTGAACGTGATAACTAACTTCATTTGAGGCCGCAAAACCGCAGGCTGCGCACACAAACTAAATCGAACAATAGGTCTGTTCACGAACGGCCACACATTACCCGTGGTTTCGCAACGGATCCACCGGCCATTTTCGCATTCGTTTGAATCTTCGAGAAGTTTGAGCCCACTTGTTTGTACTTCCGCAAATCCGCCTGAAGCAACAAAACATTAAGTGGAGGTAAACAGCGCACAAACCTGCGGGATTTTGATGACCCCACTGTACGTCTCGTCCTCTGCTTCCCTTTCGAATCCGTGCTGCTGCTTCTCGTGTTTGTTTCGCCTAGCGGTGTGTGCGTAGAAGATCCCACAAACAGAGCAACGGAAGCCTTCTGTTTTCGAATGCCCGTTCAGATGATACCGGTAGTAAAGCGAACTGCGGGTCGCAAACCCGCACGTCATGCAAGTCATCTGAAAGTGAACGTTGAGGAGTCAAAAAACGAAAGAAGTAACGAACGTGTCCCGTTTTGCTCGCCAAAGTGCCTGCACCGTCCGCAGTTTCCGACGCACTTTCCATTGGAACATCGTTGGCGGGCTCGGATGGAGTATTGGGTTTGACTTCGCTCGGCTCTCCCGCCGCGCTCCCGTCGACGTCGAGTCCGCACGCTACCGACTCCTGCGCACTTGCCGCCTGCTGTTCGTGGTCTTGCTCGAGCTCGTTGAAAGTCGCCAGATGATTCGAACCCATCGTCTGTCGCTTACCCGATCTTCTGCTTCACCGGCGGGACGGCTGCGAGTTCGTCTGTCGTCTTGCTCCGGCGCTTCTTTTTCCGCTTCGACAGGCCGGTCGAGTTGTCCGCATGCTTCTGCTTGATTTGAACGAGTGCCTGCGGTTGATCCTCATTGTCAGCGTCTTCGGGCTGCTCGGCGATCCAGGGCGGCGGATGGGGCACTCGATGCACGGCCGACGCCTCCCGCTCGCCGTCCTCGTCGATGATCACAATGAGCGGAGGTCCTGTGCGGGGGCGTTTGGGTGGCGGCGGCCGCATCGGCTTGTAGTCGAAATTCTCAAGATCCTCCTCGTAGGCGCGTTGTTGCGCTCGAGTGCGCTTCGTGAACACTCGGGCGTCCATCGCTGGAAGTCAACAGATGAAAAGGCTGGAGATCGCGAGAAACAAACGAAAATCAAGCACGAATGTGCCCTACGAGCGTCAAACTCCTGCTAAAAACGAAGGAAACGAATCCTCTATCGGGCGCCGCGCCTTCCAAACAAAAGAAAGAGACCCGCCGGCTCATCCAAACTTTGCTGCCGGCTTGCGTTTTGCTCGGGAAGACCGCTTGGAATGAATGGATGGACGAAAGCGAAGATCTGATCGAAGCGAGTACACGACCATTGTTCGGGGCATCTCAACGAACAGGGGAAACGCACCAAAAGGTGCAAAGTGAGCGTGTGCCGCCCTTGTGCTCGTTTTCCGAACAAATGCGCGCCTTTCGCTACCCGCTGGATTCGATCGAAATGCGCGGCCGAAATGACAATGAGCTCCCTGTCTCGCGCGCGGCCCCTCTTCGCTTCCAAAAATTCGAATTTCGTTGCGGCGATCGGCGGCGTCTTCCGCGCGGCCCTCCGCCGTGTTTTAAATGGGCGACACGTGCGGGCGCGCGAATGGCGGACACACGGGCGACAGAAGCGGGCGGGAGGTGAACGCGGCGAGGAGCGAGTGAACGGGGAAGGGGGCGACGTCTCTTTTTGCCCGCTGAAAGCAAGCGATCTGTGAGATGGCCGGAAGATCCAAGCGGAGGAACACGACGAATCGCTGACGGAAAAGAGTACATTAGCAAACGGCGAGTGGACTCCCGACGAAGACGACCAAAAGCTGGCAACAGCAAAAAAAAGGAAGCCGCCGCTTGCCCGCCAGCATTCACTTTTACTAACCATTTCCGCCCCGATGGACAGCTACAAACAATCAAGAGGCTTATGCAGAATACGAACAAAAAGACGGTAGACGGAACTCGTGGATCAAAGAACAATGATTCGATCGGACTGGAGCTCACGGATGCTGGCGCCTGCAAACAGAAATCAGTGATCATTCCCTCACAATTCACTCACGATCCACCTCCCCAGCAACGATCAACAACGAGCGGAGATCAGAACGGTTGATCGCGTCCATCAACTCGCGGAAAGTGAGGTCCCGCTCGAGGGCCGCCTGCAGCCGGTCGAGCAGCGAGCGATCGGCCGTCTTGGCGAACAGAAGGAAGTGCCCGAACTCGTCGGCGAGCGTGAAGTGGAGGGCGGGCGGCGGCAGCGGCACGTCCTCCCGCCACTCGTTGGCAGAGCGGCGGAGCAGGAGGAACAAGCAGCCGGCCGCGTTCGCCCACATCCGCACCGGCAGCACATTCAACTCGCCGGCCAGCTGCAAAGACGAGAGTCGAGTGGGTAGGGAGTGGAGAGCTCACTTCTTTGCGGTCGTAGTAAAGGAATTCCGGTCGTTTCTGCAGGGCGTCCATCAGCCGACTCGCACGCGACTCTACCGGCTGCTGTTGATCGACGAGTGGTTGTATGAGAACGTTTGGACGAGCGGGCGGCAACGGCTGTGGCTGGAAAGCGGTCGGGAGCGGATTGTTGACAGGCGGCTGTTCTTGAGCGGCCTCTTCGTCCCCGGACTCCTCCGTTGGAATCGGTTGACGAATAGTCGGCCGTTTTACAGCTCGTGGAATCGGCGGCTCCCAAGCAGCCGGACGTTTTAAAGGCCGAATTTCGGTCGCCGCAACGGTTGCTTGGCTCTTTCGATTCCGGCGGCAGGCAATTGGCGTGAAGAAGTCGCTGCCCGAGTTGCTTAGCACGGCCGCTCGTTGTACTTCTTCGATGTTTGAGCCCACATGCCGGAACGCGTCGCGGTGTTCCTGAAACAAAGGAGCCGTGAACGCGTGCAACAAGACGCTCACCACTCCAATGCGAATCGCCTCTTTTCGGGGCTTGTCTTCGGTCGAACGATGAAAGTAGTGTGTGTGCTGTTCGTGAATATTCCGCTCCGTGGACGTTTTCGACCGAATTCCGCACAAACTACACGCATACCCGTCGGTTTTCCTATGCAGCTCTTCGTGTTGGTCGGCGAGGGGTTGGGTCCAAAAAAAGTCGAGACCACAAACAGTGCAGGCAAACTAAACTTTGAAAATAAACAATGCCACACCAACGAGGATCACCAAAGCCCGCGAATTCTTCTCCATAACGGCATTCAATTCGGCTGTAGTCGCGTCTTCGTCTTCGTTCCGCGGCGCAACCGAAGGCTGAGCATTGCCTTGAGTTTCGACCAGTTTGAAGCCGACATTGCACAACGAAGAAAGTTGGGACTGAACCAAATTAATTAAACATGGGGATCGTGCAGAACTCACTTTTCGAATCTTCACCGCCGTGTTGCCGTTGATGTCTTCGGTGAGACGTCGGAAATGGTGCGTCTTTTGTTCGTGATTGTTGCGTTGCTTTACGCGCTCCATAAGCACTCCGCAAATGGAGCACTCGAATCCGTTCGCGCGTTGATGGCCGCTTTCGTGTCGTTCAGCCACTACCCATGAGTTAAAAACGGTACCGCAATGCGAACAGTCGCGCTAAACCAGCCAAGGCGCCTTAAAACAAACGGCAAATCTTAGTTCATTAACTTACGTTTTCCTTCTGCCGGCGATCCCGATTGCTGGACGCCGTCGAAGCGTTCAGTTGGCGACGCTGCCGATCTTCATTCTCTGGCGACCACTCCTCTTCGTCTTCGCCTTCCTCTTCCGGCTCGCGGTCCGTCCAGTGCGCGTCCATCAGCGGTCGATTTGTGTGCCGGTTGAGTAAAAGAATTGAACGAGGCGGATGTAAGTAAGCAGGGTTAGCGGGCGAAAACAACGCCAACCCAAGCGTCTCCCTGCATAAAGCGAAGGGAGAGCTGGCATGACGCTCTCTTCAGTCAACTCGTCCTTTCCGCGGGGCATTTGGGCGATCGCCCTCCTCTTGCAGAGTGAAAGCGGGGTTAAACCACTGCGACTCGCACACGCCTCGCTTTCTAACAGGCGGACTCAGTGGGTTTTGACGACGGCATTGATCAATACAAAAGTACCATCTCGCTGGATCATTAGAGTCCAACACAACTTCAAGTTGTCGCTCGATAAAGCGCCTCAAGTCATAAGCGGCTCCAAACAGGCGTTCCTGCCGCTCTCCCGACTTAACGGCTCATTCGGACAAGAAACACACAGCGGAGATCAGCGGACGGCCTGCCGGAAGGGCGTAGATCCCGCACGAAACGATACACCTGCGCGCGTACTCATCGTACAGGCCCTCGACCATCTCGCGACTTCCATGCTTACCCGGCTGCAACTGCTTGAGGACCGGGAACACGCCGACGGTGCGCAGCGGGAACGCGAGGCCGAGGATCGCTTGAACGAGTGGCAGGCGTGTGAGCGGCAGAAGGATCGTTCGTCCACGGGTTGTTTAAAACAAGGAATTGAGGCTCAAACGGTTGTTGTGGTGTCTGCTCACTCGCTGCTTTTGAACTTTCTGTTTTAGGATCGATGCGGGCATGTCGAGCCTGCAGCTCCGCACGCAACTCGTGCTGCCAAATCGCAAAACACAAACCGTCTGTTTCACCTTTGTGACTGCCGTTTACAGTCGTTCAGAACGCGTACAGACACCTCCCATCGCCCCGTAAAGGCGGAAAACCGGGTCGTCCATTTGTCCCGTTCGCCCCCTCAACTTTTTAGCCGTTGGTCCTATCGACCTGAAATTTTTTCTGGCTAGAGGAAGTCGTATGCGCGGATTACGAAAATGTGCATTTCGACCGCCGGCGGGCACGTTCAACGTCCCGTGCCGACGTTCCGCGCCGTACCGTTTTTCGCGCACGGCCGAATTCACCCGCCCTGTGGACGAAAAGATGCAGCTTGGAACGAGGAACATTTTATCAGTTGACCGCATCATCAGGAAATGTCGTTGAAGAAAGTTGTGATCGACCAAAGTCGGAAAAGTCGAGCGCAAAATCGAAGAGGTCCACACTCGGGCGCGCCGTTCTCGACTCCAGGAGTTTTATTCGGCAAACAAAAAAGATCCTCCCTCGAGAAGAGTTTGGCGCATCTTTTGAAATTGAATTCAGGTCGGGGGGAGTTGCCAGAACCTCAGGCTCATGGACCTAAGATTTTGTGTCGGTTTGAAAATTTGAAGCAAAGTGCAAATCCGTCGTTCTCATCGCCTATCGGGCGTGAGAATACGTGGGTGGGCTCATCCGAAAGCGCAGAACCTGGACTTTTCAGCGCACTGCATGTTGTTGTTGTTCTTGGCCCACTCGGCCACTGCGGCTTACGCGAACCGACTCCCTCAAAATGCGTAAAAGCGGGCGGGATCGGACATGAATGGACGCATTCTTCTGAAACTTGGCGGAAATGTCGATCACGTAGTTGCCCATCTTTCCACCGTTTCAGATTTTTTAAAGAATCCGTTGCCAAGGAGTAATGGATAGTTTAATGTGGGGGCCTGCACTTCAGCTTTGCGACCGCCTTCTTTGGGTGCCGCAACCAGCACTCACTTTTCCGCCTTCTGGGCTCAAAACAGACTGTTCGGCACCGTTCGCAAATGTTTAACAACGTTCTGCGCACATTCATGCCCAAAGCCCGCGTTGGCATGCGACTTAAACCGTTCGCCTTCGTTTTTCTCGGGCTCTTATGAGCAGAATGGAGTAAGTAGGCACTCTTTGTTCAGAAACTGACAATTCGCCGAGTTTCAATCAAACCCAAACGTTAGTGAAGCGCGACTAAGCGTTCTACCGTTCCAGTGAGCATTCGGTTGTCGAACAAATCGACAAATGCACGCGATACCCACCAGTCTAACGACACCCCCCAGCTGGGGACGGCGCGAAGCGCCGTCACACGCTGGTTGCTGAATTGTAGACGTTTTCATGATGCGAAAAGACCCAATCCCTCAGAAAACCCCCAATCGGTGGAAAAAGACCCAACTGGGTTCTTTTCGGAAAGACCCAATCAGTGAAAAAGGAACTTGCACACGCCTCGTTCTCTGATAAAAGCAATTTGAGGCAAGCCATGCACGATACAACTGCGCGTTTATTCATCCAAAATCGGAATAGCTGGAGTGGTTTGAACGAGGTGTTTTTCGAAGTCCATCCGCAGGCACAACCGGGCGAGCGAGTAGCCGAGCGTCCAGCCGCTCGTTCGCGCGTAGCGAACCGTCGGGATCGACGAGAAACGTGTGAAGCAACGGCCTTGAATCGGGAAAGCAGATCTTTCAAGAAGGAAAGTGGGAAGCGAACCCGAAACGGGGTCTCGCACCCACTTGTCGATCAAATCGATGCTTGGAACCTTGAGGTGAAAGTCTTGGAATTGAACGTTGACGTCGACGTTCGTCGCGTTGCAATCCACGGCCAACAGCGTTGTAGTCGGCAGCTGAAAAAGCAGCTTGCGTTCCACGAGGATCTGCATCACGTCGTCGGGCACTTCGATGATCTCCGATGGCGTGAGAGCGATCTGAACAACGAGGTTTCAGGTCGAGAGGTCTTCTGCCAACGTTGGGCGCCTCCCAGAGACCCTCTAAACAGCCGAAAGAAACTTACGATTCGGTCGGAGAAGACGAAATCGCCGATTCGAATCGCGCGGGCCTCCAGGAACCAGTCGTTTTCGTTCGACGGCTTCAAGGACTTCCACGCGGTGTTGTTGCAGTAGCGGTCGCTCGCTTCCTGCCCGATGAAACCGACTCCACTGCCCATGGAGCTCGAAGCGAGCGTCAACGTCGCTTCGGGGATCACCGTCTGCCGAAACAATTGAACGACGACGTTCGTGCGGCCGGGCGCCAAGCCGAAGATCGCGTCGCAGGTGTCGAATTCGTGCCGAAAGAGGCTGAACACAAGTGCAGGGATTGTGGGTGGACGCGGGGATCGAACCGAACGTCCGTGTACTGCAGCGCGACGAAGCGGAGAGCGCCGAACGGAAGCCATTCGAACGCGAACAACGAGAGGAACGAAACGACGTCCTCAACCCAACGCCCAACGGAGCGCCCGCGATCTCCCGACTCGTAGCGCCACTCGTCGGTCGGCTGCATTTGGCGGAAGCTCGTCGAATTTTCGGTCCAAAAGAAGTTCTCGTACGAGTCCCCGCCGCAATATTTGTGCGTCGCCACGTGCACCGGTGCGGGATCGCATTCCGCCGTGCAGTAGGCGGCGAAGAAGACCGCTACTCGATTATTTTGTCTGATTCGAATGGCGGAACGAACCGTCCGTGCAATACGACGGGCAGTTCCTGGACTGAAGGCCGCAATTGTGGTCGACGAAGAGCAGATCCCGCTCGAAGAGATCGAAGCACGTGGGAAACATCGGTTGATTCGGGGTTCCCACACCTAACGAGAGGGAACCTGAATTGGACGGATGATTGACGAGAAAATGATCGCAGCGTGTTGCCTGCACTGTTGAGTGGAAAGGAGATGTTCGCACCGGTCGTTTCGTAGCGATTTGAGGCAGCAACGAGGCTCAGCGAGGCGAGCAGGCTGGTAGTGATCGAATTGAACGCAATAAACAAGAAGAATATCATTGCTTTTAATTACAAACGAGTCAACGCGTCGCAAAAAACGACGTTTGGTTGAAATTGAGGCACTTTGCGTGTCGCTTTTCAAATTTCATCAAATTTTGTTCGAAAGAGACGGATTAGACGCCGCCGTTATCAATTTCTTTCGATATGATTTAATAATGCGGTGAAATGGGCAGACAGACGGGTGAGGTGTGTGTGGGCGATGTACGCCTCATTCCCCCCCTTCACGGCTAAAAATGGGTGATGTAGCTCTGGTTTATTTTGTTTTGGTTACAAGTTAAAGACAACGCTTCTCAGACATGTGTAGAAAAGGACGTAGAGAGCGCGATCGGCCGGGAACGCGTGCTCTGAACACAAAGCGAAGGAGGAAGCAGTTTCTTTAACGGCAGGCTACTGCGTGTTGCTGTTCGCGAATCCGACTGGCTGCTGGTCGACGTACCAAACGGTGCACTTCTCGCGCAAGAACGCGAGTCCGAGCAGGTAGGGAAATTGGGGGCGTTCGTACTTCACCACCAACACCGCGCACTTGTCGTCCGCCAGGCCGACCTCAAACAGCCGGAGATGAGTGGGAAGAGTGAAAGAAACTGACGTCCACGGCGTACTGCTGGCCGGAAAGCGACGAAGTAGGCAGCGAGAAGACTCGCGCGCAGTCAACAGTCAACACGTAGGCGTCCCACGAGTGGTCGGGCTGCACCTTCGAGTAGAACGCGTCGTCAGGCCGATGCTGGGGAATCCCGTGTCCAGGCGGGCGCTGTCGAGTACGTGCCGATTTTGAAGCTGCAACGGGCGATGGACGAAACAAGCGGTGGCACTCACGCCCCGACGTCCAGCACCAGCCCGTAAAAATCGTTGATGCTCAGCGGAAGGTACGTGATTTGCGGCTCGCAGTTGCGCGAATCGATCCCGCCGACTGTTAGGAGAGCGTTGGCCGACAATTCGGAGGGCGAAGGGCGACTGAAAGCGGGCGAAAGCAATGAGCAAAACGAGAAAAGAACGTACGCCCCCACCCACACGGTGAAGACCTGCTGCTCGAAGTGCGCGAAGAGATTCAAAAACAACGAATCGTCGGGATCGGCCTCGTCCACCGGTAAGCGAACGGCGGCCGCCTCGTTTTTCGCCCACGAAATCCCGAGCACTCCGTCGCTGGGGAAGCGCACCGGCTCGTAGTCAATGGAGGCGACCCACAGCGCCGTTCCGAAGCTTTGATTCCAGCGGAACAATTGATCGCCGACCGTTACCTCCAAAGCCATTCACTAAACGAATAGAAGGATTGTTTTACGTTGACGTCGTCGTAGAAGTAGCGACCGTCGAGATCGTAGCGCGTAGACAGGCACCACAGATCGTTCGGGGCCTGGCTGGACGTTGAGGACTTGCTGCAAACGAACAAGTGAAAGGGATAAAAGCAGAGGGAAGTCTTGCCTCGAATCGCAGAGGTGCTGCTCGCGGGTCGCAATGTCGAACTGCATGTCCAGCAGCCACGAGCCGGCGACCGTCGATTGAAACGAGAGGGTGAACTGTTGGGCTGAAAGACCAAAGGAGTGAAACAGGAAGAAGTAGGTGGAATTACGAGGAGTTCCGGCGGACGCGTTGAACAGCAGTGTGTCGTCTAAATTAGCAAACATTTTATTGCTGTCTTGCTTTTGAACTAACCGCTAGAGATGGTCGGATTGCCGTTGCGGGAGTGCGCGTGGCTCCCGACCCGTTGGACGAGCGGCAGCTCAAGAGGACCCGCTCGCTTGGCCGCCGTCTCAGTCGCATAAGAGGCGGCTGACATCATTATTTTAATTGACGAGTTCGATGCATCCTACTCTCCAGTCTTCTTTCAAGTTGCTTGTTTGATGCGATAAGAAGAGCGGTTGCAAAGAACGCCATTTGTCTGGGCGCTCTAACGGTTCTTATCGCTTCTCAACCCTCTCGCTTCTTTGTTTTCTTGCATAACGATCGACAGTCGAGGAGTCGGAGCTCTAATTAAAATGACGCGAGCGTAGGAGGTGATCGCGAACATGTTTCGGTGGCCGTCTCAAGGGCTAACACTGATTGCTTTTAGAAGCATTGAGTAGGCGGGCCCACGCATTTCGCTCGTCGCTTTTGATAAGCACGGGGGCACAAAGTGGGCAGAAAAGAAAAGACTAAACATCAACCAGCCTTGGACTAACAGAAGGCAAATGTACACGCTGACCACGCTTAGCGCTTTACGTTTCCTCTTTATTGCAGCTTCGACCACGACCGCATCAACTGGATGAGATGTGTTGCTCTTCTGTGGGTGTGGATGCATGAAAATGAACTACGTAAACGGTCCAGACGCCACAATTTTCGCTTTTCGCCCATCGTATCGCACGAATCGAGCCGTCGGCTGGAAATCTCCCGTCCGCATTCGGTCCTCTGCTCGTTGTTTCGCTTTCTTCCATTCGGCTCCCCCGGTTCTCGGAGTAGCCTGGAGGGCGGCAAGTGGACGGCGCATAGCGAAAACTTTTACAAGCGAGGAAATGTGGACAAACACCAGTCTTCTCGCATTTCGTTTCATGTCGACTCTCCCTCAAACCCGGAGCTTGTGGTCGACGCAGCACCTCGAACGACAAGCACGAAGCAAATGCAATGCTTGTTTATTGAAGCGACTTCTCACACCCAACATGTGGAAAGGCAAAAGAGGATTCGATTCGACCGTTCACTGCCCACTCGGCGGACTTCCGGCTGCAATTCGAAGGAGCATCGAGGGCGACCGAGCGGAACTCACCGCAGCCGAACGCCGCCCAGAACGCGCGCTTCCAGTCGGGCGGCGCGCTCTTCGTCGGGTCGCTCCAGTCGATCACCGCGTAGCCCGCTTCGGTGGCCGCCGTCTTCACCGCCGTGCTCAACGCGACGATCGTGAAGGGGCCGCGGAAGCGGACGGCGGCCATCCGTAGATCCCAAAGGTCCCAGTCGGTCAGGCTGCCCGCGAACGCGACGTACGCTTGTCGGTAGTAGTTGACCCCGTAAAGGTCAGCCCAAGTACCCGCCACGACGTCCACGTTCCTTTAAACCGTCGTCAATGATGCAAAGCTTGCGAAACTTGCATCCCGAACTGTCCCTCATAGCAGAGGCCTCTTGGCTCGGCGCATTGCTGGTCGATCACGGCGGTTAGGGCCGTGTAGTTCGTGAAGCTGTCCGCAGCGAAATAGTTCCGTCCACCGGAGCAGTAAAACGAGAACACGAGTCGTTCGGGGTGCGTCCAGTCGTCGAAGAATTCGCCCGTCAAGAAGCCGCGGACGCGCTGCAAACGCACGGCGGCGATCGCAAGGCTGGCCGGACGAAACGAACCTCCGCCTGCGCTCTCGAAACGCTCTTTTGGTCGAGCTGGAGAATCAGCGTGATTTGAAGGCCGCTCCGGTCGGCGCACGGCACGAACGGCTCCTCGACGGTGCAGCCGACCGTGTAGTCGAACCACCGTTGAAAGTCGCGCGGTTCTGCTTGATCAAACGGATCCCAAAACTGCACCGCGTCCCGATCTCCCGTCAGCTTTGTCATCAGATCAGGACTCAGTCGGTTGTACCGAGCGACAGCAACGAGGATCAAGCGGACGTTCTTCGCTCGCAGTGCCGCTGCTGCCGGCTCGCATTCCCGGACGATGTCGTCGTTCATTCGGGAGACGAAGACGACCAGCGTGATGTGGCCGCCGGTTGAATCGACGAGCGAGAGGAGCTCGCCGTTGGTCAGTGCTCTGAACAACTCTTTGAAGGCCGCAATCGAACACTCACTGCAGCAAATTTGCGTCGTCCTTGTGTTGCGCGTAGCCGGCGAGCGTTCGATTGACGTCGTCCGGCGTGTCGTTGGAGAAGTCGCCCATCCACGAATCAGCGTTTCCGTAGTATCCCCACCAAAAGCCGGATTGTCCGTAAATGCGGGGGTAGAGCGTGTAGCGGACAAACTCGAGGCCTTTCTGAAACCTTCCCTTAATTAGCATGTGTTTAATTGACCCAAAGAACCCGGTATTGTGTAGAGTCCAAAGCGACTCCGCTCGTGTCCTGCATGATCGCGAACGTTCCGCTGCGACACGACGAGGCGGCAAGCGTCGATGTTTGGGCGGCTGAAAACACAAAGGAAGGGCGATCAAAGGTTTGTTGCGCGCGAACATACGAGTGCTGGGTTCAACGGTCGTGTTCCCGCTTGCTGCAAATGCGGCCGATCACAAACGACCGGCCGGCAGCCACTCACGTCCATCCGCGCACCCGTAGGCCGTCCAGAACTGCGAACGCCAATCGGCGGGCGCGTCCTGCCGCTCCACGTCCCACTGGACGAGGTTCGGCGAGAGCTGGAGGAACAACGCGGCGTCCAACTGCCCGCCCACGGCCACGAACGTCAGCTCGTAGTTCTTTTGCTGGAGTCGCTGCACGAACGGCCGACTGCCGTCCACGGTCGCCTGGTCGATGCGCGAGACGAAGACGATCGAATGCACGACTTCTGCCGCTGCTTCCCTTTGCCAGCGATCGATCGTTTCGAAGGCGCGCGTCAAGTTCGCGAACGAGACCTGCACGACGTTGCGCACCTCTCGACGGACGTCCGCGGCGGTCTCGTCCTCTCCGAACGGAATGTCCCACGCGGTTTGGTCGTACTGGACGAGCGTCAAGCGCTCCAAGTCGGTCCACTCGTCCGTGAACACGCGATCCGAGAGGAAGTCGACTTGTTTCTGCAACCACAAGAAGTGAACGAAAGAAATGAACGCTCTACCTTGAAGTCGGTTGCTTTCAGTTCTTCCGAGACGTCCACGACGAACATGAGCCGACCGTTGCGGCACGGATAGGCGGCGGGCGCGCCATCGATTGGCGGTGGAAGGACGGAGGCGAGCACGAGAAAAAGGAAGACGAACATTCTCCTCAAAACAAAGAGCCGAAGTGCCGACTACGGGGTTTTAAAGAGAACACCGACCGTCTTGGTCGTCGTTTCCGTTTTTTTACTCATTGCATTTACGGGCAACCGGCCATCAAGGCGTGCGTGCGATAACAAAAAGCTTCTTGGTTTATGTCCTTTACCAGCAAGCACAACGGAACAACGCAAAAATAGCATTTTTAGTCATCAATTCCGTCCACTTAAGGCTTCTAACTCCGCACTTGTTGCCTCGGGTTCCTGATCGCTTCGGTCGAGCGCGTTAAAGCAAACAAACATGATTAGAAGCCCTTGACCATCTCGCGAATCCAGCGCTTCCCGGACTGCAGCTGCTTGGGGTCCGGGAACACGCCGACGACGCGCAGCTGGAACGCAAAGCCAAGGATTGTCTGACGAACGAGCGGGAGGCGAGCGCGAAGCGAGTGGGCGGACGAAAGCGGGCCCAATCACCATGAAAACGATGGCCCAGAGAGCACTGCACGTCTTCGGCACGCAAATCCACCGCCACTAGACGTCCATCTCGAGCGAAAAGAGCCGCCCGTTCGGTTCGGCGCAAAGGAATCAAATGAGCATGAGCGGCGAGCGTTCGAGTTAGCTGCAATGTAAAAGTTCGGAGTACAACTATCACTGAATGTAGCGTAGCGTTGGTCTTTCGTAAGACCCTACATTTCGATTAACTCATTGCTACAGTGCAGGTGCATTTGAAGGCCCGTCTGCGTCTCCTACGCCTCACTTTGGATCGCAAACAAACACTACGGAGTCAAAGTTGGCAGTTGAACGGGACAAACGGCGTGAATCAACGACGGGGATTTGGGCCAAACGGGGAGCGGCCGCTCGACCGAACGGAGTCTTGCCGACAATCCTTTCTCGACTTCAAAGGCGGCCAAGTCGCTTCAAAGTGCGAAGGGTTCCGGACGGCCGGAAGGTGCGCCCCGGGGTTTGTTTTGGCCGCGCCACGCGCAGAGGAGCCGCCTAATTCCTTTCGTGAACGCCCACATGCTTTTACTCGGTTTGTTAGTCGGTTTCGAGATGACGAGGTCGAGGATGGGTGCGTGATTCGCCTTCACGTGAACCTCGCGCCCAAATCCCGCGATTTCTCACTTCTTTTCTTGCGGCCAGTTCCGAATGACGTCGCTTTTCCGTCCATTTTTCTTCGTTCTTGTCGCTTGTTCGCGGAGTACCGCCGATGACACGTCTGCTGTCTACTTCGAGTTCATGCGCTCGCAAGACAATTTCGGCGTGATGTACGGGACGGGAAGCGCGTACACGTCGGGCGAAAACAGCCTGTACGTGAATGTGAGCTCCGTCTTCTTGGGCTTCCAGTCGGAATTCAAATTCCAACTGCGCACGGATGCCGGCGACCCGGGGCATCCACGAACTGGCGAGTGCGTAAAGGCAGTAATCTTTAGCTTTTATTCTTAATGTTTAGTCCCTGCACTGTCAACGAAATGTGCATGGTGTTGCTCCCGCAAGCTGTCTCCATCGTGGACTTGTTCGTCCTGTTCGGAGCCTCCACCGACATCAGTACGCATGCACCTGCTTTCTTGTAGCGTAACGTTCGTTTAGATGCCAACACAGCGGTCTTTACGTTCACCACCGGGAATTACATGCTGACGCCGCCCAGCGTGTGCACTGCGTCTGATGACTCGTCCCAGGACTTCAACCGCTGCTTGTGCCCGCTGAACCCTTCGAATCTGAACTGCACGACTACAAGTGAGTTCGAGCAGAGTTAAAGTCAACAAACCAGTGCATGAGTTCGATCGCGCCAAAAATATTCTGAACCACTAGTTAGACGAGACACACCACGGTCACGTTAGAACAACAACGCATTAAAATCTCACTCTAACTGAAAGGAAATACTAACCACTTTCCATTTATTTAGGACCACTGGATTGCAACAACGTGGCACCGAACGGTCATACAATTTTCTACAAGACGTACCCGAAACCGGCGATCGGATTCCAGCAGCTCAACGATTTGCAACAAGCCACAGACGCTCAATACTTTACGATGTTTTGGGCCGACAACGAAGTTGCTTCGGTGGCATTCGAACCAGTGGACGGCGAAGGGACATTCGTGCCGTAGGTGTTGATCCTTCAACTCAAACCGTTCGTGTTGCAGTTCCAACGACCACCCCTTCGACGCGAAAGTTTCGTACTCCTATACACGAGGGGACAAGCAAGGCAGCGTGAACGTGTACACGAATTTCGACCTCTCCGGCGCTCAACTGATGCGCTTCACAAATTCGTCGTGTTCGTTTGACAGCGACAACCAGCTGCTGTGCATGTGCGAGCCGGATCCCGAACTGACCACAGTCGGGAGCACGAGCTGGACGACTCCGTCGACCACCCCGTCGCCCATCGCTCAAACGACAACTCCGTCGATTACGACAACAACTCCATCCACAACAACTTCCGCGACAACTCCTTCGACCACAACTCACACAACGACGCCCACAGCTCACACAACGACTCATCCAACGACTACAAGGCCAACGACAACAACGAAGCCGATCCCAACGGAAACCACGATTCACTCAACGCTTGCAACGAGCACGTTCTTCCCCGTGCTCCAAAATCCGTGCGATGATCCGGACGCGGCCGACAGTCCGTTGTGCAAAATCCTTGTGGTAAATTCACCCCATTAATCGAAGTTAAGCGGCCCATACTCCTCTAGAACGAGACGATCACCAACGACAACCTCGATCAGACGGTCGATCAGGTGCAGAAGGCGTTCGACCCGCAGACCGCTTCGTCCGACACCGTCGTTGTCGTCAGCCAGCTGATCTCGCGAATGGCCGTCGTCGAGAACGCGACCGGCGAGCAGCGCGCGAACGTGTTGGGCGTCGTCGACTCCGTTCTGCACGTTTCCGCCGACCAATTCGCGGCCGACGACGGGGCGGCGTTGAGCGAGACGTTCGCAATGAAATTCTTTAGATTTCAATTGATTAATCGAATTTAGATTGCGGAAATCGGTGGATTTGATCGCGTCCCAAGCCGCCGAGCTCTCCTTCCTGAACGGCTCGCAATTCGGCGTCCACAAGCAGCCGGTCGACTGCAGCGAGGCCGCCGAATGGGTCGGCTTGTCCGATCACGGCGATCGCTTCTCGGCGGACGCGCACGACGGCGCCCGCGCGACCATCCAGTTGGGCACGAAGGCCTTGTGTCACGACGAAGAAGGCGGTGAGCTCTTGCGTGAGAGGGGGTGTGACTGCAAGGGGTGGAAAGAGGATGTAGGAGAGGGGTATTTGTTTCGTTCGTCAAAGAAATCTGCGGGCTTCCTGACTCAAAACATTATGGGCAGAGTGGAGGGTGTGCTTGCAAGCAGCGGCAGTAGCAGAGCGTTTGTGGAGCTTTTCAGCCGACGCGATCCCGTTCTTTAACTTCAAACACTCGAGAGACTGCAGTAGAACGAACAACCGATCATCCGGCTCATTTCCTTTGCATTTCAGCCCCGCCAGCTCCCTACTTCGTGATCTACCGCTCGTCCAAGCTGTTCCAAGACGGCGCCCGGCAGACGAGTCGCCGAAAGCGGGAGGTCGTCGGCGAAACGAACCAAAAGTGCGGCGCCGACTTTCAACCGACGAACAACCTCGTGCTCACCGGCGTCAACCCGAACGGCGGCGAGAAGCCGGTGGACGTGCAGATGCGCTTTCCCAAAGAGAAGGCACTCGATTTCCCATGACTTCGTCGTTCAACCGACCGCTTCCAGTTCGACCGCCCGCTGCACTCCGAAGTGGTGGTCACGTGGTGGGACGACGGGCGGCAGGAGTGGGCGACCGATCGGCAGTGCCCGCTGGAAGAAGTGGGGGACGAGCTGGTCGCCCGCTGCGATCACCTCACCGACTTCGCGCTGCTCGTGCAGCGAAGTGCCGGCGATCCCGTGCTGTGCGATCGCTTCATTGAACGGTTGGGCTTTTGGCTCACGATCTGCTCGGCGGGCTGTCTGTTCGTTTTGGTGGTCGTGTACGCCACCCGCTGGCTGCCCGGCCTGAACAACGAGTGGATCCTGCTGCTGAACAACCGGCGGGCCGCGCACGCCGACTACCTGCTCGTCTTCTACGTGCTCGTCCTGTTCGTCTTCTACTTGCTGTTCGTCACGCTCGTCGACGAGACGACCACCGGCTCGCGGGCGGCGTGCATGACGGTCGCCGGCCTGCTCTACGGTTTCTTCTTGATGTTCGCTCACTTGATTGCTTCCTTCCGCTCAATCCAATCGCTTCAGGTCGCTTCTGCTGAACGCCTTCCAAGCCCTCAATTTGCTGAAGATTTGCGCCACGTCGTCCCGCACGGAGCAGATTTTGAGTCGAGCGCTCGCGTGGTACGTAGTCGTTCCCATTTGCATCGGTTTGTTCCCTCAACTCCTTCGTTACAACGACAATCGAGGTTTTTAGGGATCCCCGCGGTCGTGTGCACAACGATTGGATTCGCAAAGAGCTCCTTCTTCTACCGCGGCGACCACTTCTGTTGGATTCGGCCGGAGTCCGTCCTCTACGCCGTCCTCCTGCCCGTCTCCTTGATGCTTTTGAACTCCTGTGTCGCCTTTGCGTTCTTCTGCTGTCGAATGTTCCCGAACACGCTCCTCGCGCGCCACCTGGGCCGCGCGTCGTCCGTTCGGATGTCGTCGGGCTCGCGGAATAAGCGGCGGGATTCGCTGCAACTCTTTCTCACCGTCCTCTTCACTCAAGTGTTGCTAGGATTGCCGTGGGTGAGTTGCTGTGGGAAAGGAGGGGGAAGCGTGGTCTAGTGGCTAGAGCGGCAGAACTGCAGCGCAAATCCTTCTCGGTTGCCACTGGACTATTGGAACCACTCGGAAAAGAATTCACACGCTCCTCACCTTCTACAACAATCAACGATCTCGCTGCTTGCAGGTGCTCCAATACCCGGCAATGTTCAGCAAGGACGCTACCGTCTGGCACGTGCTCTTCACCGTCTTCAACGGCTCGAATGGGATCTTCATCCTGCTGATGTACGTCTATGGGCGGGCACACGCGTTGATCCGACTGCACTCGGACAGCTCCGTCGGCTCCACTTTGTCGACGGTCGCCCGCTCCAAGCGGAAGACGAGCGATTGAATGAAAGAAAAGTGAACGGGAATAAACCACTGCTATTATTCTAGAAAACAGTTCGCGGTCGCACGTCCTGAACCTGCTACGAAACATGCGAATGCTCGTCACTTCTTCAGAATCTTCCATTTTTCGGTTGCCGTGTGTTCAAGACCCTCGCTGCTGCCGCGGTGGGCGTTTTCGACTTTGTTGTGGTGAACTCGACGACGATCGTCGTGCTCGAACCCGAGGCCGTGTGGTTGTTTCGGTTTAATGTCGAGAGCGGGACGCTCGAAACGACCGAATTGGAACGACGATCGAAGTCGTGAACACCTACGTCTTCACGGAGATTTGCGGAACGGGCGTGGAGCTCCGCCGAACGGTCCTCAATCAAAACTACGCAGCGGAGCTCCGATTCGGCCGGTTGACCGTCGACGCCGCTCGTTCGGAGGTGGACGCCGTCGAGAAGGTGGAAGACGCTCGGGACTATCGCTTGAGTTCGGCCGGCCGTTGGCTCTACGGACTCCCGTTCTTCTCGAAAGAATTGGACACTCTGGACGTGTTCGAGCTCGAGCAGAAGAAGTGGAGCACGAGGAAGCTGGCCGGAGAGGTCGGGCGGGTACGTCGAAGAAGAAAAAGCAGTGACACGACTTGTGATTGAAGCTGGAAGGCTGCTCGTATGCCTGAACGAACGACCGCGTGTTCTTCAGCGGCTACGACGAGGTGGACGACGAGCGCCGTTACTCCGTCTTCTCCCTTGACCTGCAGCAATGGGAGTGGACGAAATTCCCGATCATCGCCGACAACATCCGCCGAATTTCGGCGATTGCGGACGAAGAGAGCGGCGAAGCGGGCGGCTTGTTGCTGGTGAACGGGGACGAAAGCAGCACCAGCAACTGGAGAAGCAAAGTCTCCGCGCGCTCTTCCAGTGAGTCCAACTTCCATCCTTCACTTCCCTCCGGCAGGACGCCCGACTCGCTCCTCCGCATCGCAGTCGACGCTCTCCGGCGGCACAACCTGGACGTTCGCGGAAAGGAGAACTTCCACGAAGTGATGAACGCGCCGTGCAAGAGCGTCTTTCTTTCGTTGTACGCCGGCATGACGCCCATCCCCCGATTTTGATCGTCGCCATGCTGCTCGCCACTTGTTTTGAATTCTAGGCAATAAATCTGCATTTGTTGGTCGCCGTTTTTAGAGAAGTGTTGTGCAGTTTGACGAGCACCGGAACAGCGAACAAAACGAAAGCATCGAGGCGATGCGTGCAGAAACTCTACTAAAAGAAAAACCAAACGGGATTCGTTTTCCACCGATTGGGTCTTTTCGGAGGGATTGGGTCTTTTCTGAGGGATTGGGTTTTTCTCCACCGAAGTCTTATTTGGGTGACGAAAGCCTACAGAATTCGGTGACCGCAAATGGATGTACGCGTTTACAACGGTTGGAAACGGCAATCAGGGAGCAAAACGGATGGTTTTTGTTTTGCGGTTCAACAGCACGAGTTGCGTGCGGAGCTGCCCGTTTGAGGAGCCTGCATCGATCGCAAAGCCGGAAGACCAAAAGCAGCAAGTGAGCAGACGCCACAACGACCGCCTGACCTTTGATTCCTTGTTCTAAACAACTCGTGGACGAACGATTCATCGGGCGCCTACTCCCCTCCCGTTGGTTCAAGCGATCCTCGGCATCGCGTTCCAGCTGCGCGCCGTCGACGTATTCTCGGGCTTGAAGCAGCTGCAGCCAGGCACGTGCTGGAACCGCGAGATGAACGAGAGCGTGTTCGACAAGTACGCGAGCAAGTTTTTGCGTTGTGCGAGATCCACGACCTTTTCTTCGTTGGCGTTGCGGCGCGTTCCTGGCGGATCGTCCGTTGATCCTGCCGGCCGCTTGTGGGGTCCGCTCGTTTTCTGGTCCGAATAAATCGTGCAGTTGGGAGAGCGGCGGAAGACATGATCGTTGTCTCTTGTGAATTGAGCGTCACTCATCGGTTCGAATTGGACTGAGCTTTACGTGGCGTCCAACACGACTTGCACTCGTTTTGTTCAAGCCTTACCGCATCCCTTTCGTGAGAGTTCGAGGTTCGTGCGGGTCGCAGCGGCATGACCTCGACTTCTCTCCAACCGATGAGACCGACCGAATGCCCAGCGGGAAGGACGAGTTGACTGCGGAGAGCGTCATGCCAGCTCTTCCCCCGCTTTGTGCAGGCAGACGCTCGGGTTGGGGTTGTTTCCGAGCGGACTTTGCTTCCTGTCATTCGCTAAACCGATGAATCGACCCCTGATGGAAGCGAACTGGACGGACCGCGAGGACGAGGACTACGAGCCAGAAGAGGAAGGCGAAGACGAAGAGGAGTGGGCGCCAGAGAATGAAGATCGGCAGCCTCGCCAACTGAACGTTTCGAGCACGACGAGCAATCGAGACCGTCGACAGGATCAAAGTGTGAGCGCATTTATTGAACGACTATTCTCGATTATTGCTTTAAGCGCGACTGTTCGTACTGCGGCACCGTGTTTTACATGCCGGGCATTGTGCAAAAACATGAGCGCGGCCATGAACGGACGGACGGATTCGAGTGTTCGATTTGCGGCGTGCTGATTCGCCGTTCGGGCGAACGAAACAACCACGAAAAGAAATCACACAATTTCCGTCGCTTTGCCGAGGACCTAAAGAGCAGAAAGGCGGCGAAAATTTGTAAAGTGAGTAATTTCAGCTTTCTGGACGATGCTTATCTGTTCACATTTCAGTCACAATTGCCACTCTTGCTCAACGTCGGATTTAAGATGGTCGAAACTCAAAGCAATGCTCGGTCTTCGGCTGCCGCGCGAAATGCAGACAAAGACGCGAGTAGGACCGAATTGGAGGCTGTCATGAATAAGAATCCGCGGGCTTTGGTAACTGATACGTGCGTATTGCGTCAATTTCACGATTCCAGCACGCCTGCACAATCTGTGGCATGCGAGGTTTTACGAAGAAAATGACACTCTATCAGCACAAGGAGTTGCATAGGAGACGCGACGGATACACCTGCAGTTTGTGTGGAACCCAACATCTTAAGTCTAAAGAACGTAACACTCACGAACGAAGCTGCCACTACTTTCATCGCCCGATCGAAGACAAGCCACGCAAAGAGGCGATTCAAATCGACGCTGTGAGTCCAGTGATTTCTACGAACTCCTTTTCCGTTTTTAGGCATATCGGTCCTCTTTCTTGCAAGTCGGAACGAACATCGAAGAAGTTCAACGAGACGCCGTTTTGAGCAACACGGGCACTGACGCCTTCACACCGATTGTCTGCAATCACCAGCAGAAAAAGAAGAGTCGAGAAACCGCTGCGAACACCGAAGTTCGTCCATCGAAACGTCCGGCTGCTCAACAACCCACTTTGCGGCGGATTGTGAAGCGACCAGCCGCCGTCGAAGTGGTCACTCTGGACGAGTCGGACGACGAAGAAGTCGCTCAAGAGGAGATGCCTGTCAACGACCCGCTCCCGACCGCGTTTCATCCGCTACCGCAACCGAGTGACTCGCCCGCTCGTCCGTTCGCTCCCCTGCAGCCACTCGTCGCCGGTCAGCAGCAACTGCAGGAGCAGGAGGAGTCACGGGCGAGTCGCCTGATGGACGCGCTGCAGAAACGACCGGAATTCTTCTACTACGACCATAAAGAAGTGCGCTCATCTCACCACTTCCTTTCGACCCACTCGTTTGCAGTTGTCCGGACAGTTCAACGTGTTGCCGGTGCGGATGTGGGCGAACGCGGCCGGCTGCTCGTTCCTCCTGCTCCGCCTCTCCGCCGCCGAGTGGCGGGAGGACGAGCCGTTGCCGCCGTCCGCCCTCCGCTTCACGCTCGCCGACGAGTTCGGGCACTTCCGTCTGTTCGCCAAGGCCACCGATCGCTCGTTGGTCGATCGGCTGCAAGCGGCTCTCGAGCGGGACCTCACCTTCCGGCAGCTGATGGACGTGCTCACCTGTTCGGGTCTCCGCTCCTCGTTGATCGTCGCTGGGGAGGTGGATCGTGAGTGGATTGTGAGGAGGACGATTCTCGATTTTTGTTTGCAGGCGCCAGCATCCGAAAGCGCCAGTCCGATCGATTCGTCGTTCTTTGATCCACGAGTTTCGACTACGCTCTTTTGTTTGTGTTCTGCATAAACATCTTTTGAACATTTGTAGCCGTCCATTGGGACGGAAACGATTTCTAAAAGTCGATGATCGCGATTGCGACGCCTTTTCTTCGCCGCCCTATGCTTTCGGCCGTCTTCGTCATAGTCGAAAAGTCCACTCGCCGGTTGGCGGCTCTTTCTGTTACCCCCGGTGTTTCTTCCGGTTGCGGCCGGTGGAAATCAGGGAACAAGAGGACACGCCCTCACTTCTCTTTCCACTCGATTCTCTTCTCGCCCGCTTGTTTTCGCGTGTGTGTCGCCCGGCCCGCGCACACGTGTCGCCCGTTCGACTCGGCGGATGGGGCCGCGCGGAGGACGCCGCCGATTGCCGCCACGAAATTCCAATTGCGTGCGGCGGCGAGCAGGCGCGTTCCGTTCGACTCAAGCAGACGGGTCGCGGGTTCGTTTGGACGAGATGAAGGAGTCGGTTGGGAATTTTTGTCGGTCACTCCTCGACCTTTTCCCCTTTTTATCGACTGACTGCACGAATGCTTGTTTGAATCAACTTGGCCTGGTGATCGGCGTTGTTTCTTGCTTTTCGAATATTCGATGTCTGCCGTCTTTATGGTCATTTCCACCGCCGATCGGTCGAACGGACGGAGGACGCACAAACCGCAAGCGTAAACAAGCGGGCGAGCGGGCGAGAGAGCGAGCGGGCGGGCGGGAGCGGGCGGGCGGACGGACGGTGAGCGGGCGCTGGGGAGAAGAACGCCGCGTTCGGCGCGCGCCGCCCGCCGCCTCGTCCATCGCGGCGTTTGGCGGCGTCTTTCGTCATTTCGAGGCTAATTTCTCGAATCTGGATTATCGCGGTGTTCCTTGCGGAATGTGGCTACCAGCGACAAATTCTCACCGCTTCTGATCATTCCGCTCGTTCCGCATTGATTCAACCAAAAAGCGACGAATATTTCAGCGAATTTCGTTTGAATTCTAGTTGCCCGCTTGCTTTCGGCCGCCAACGACCGAAGAATCCGCTCGCGCTAGGTTCTGTGCGCTCTCCTCCACGAAAATCGCTCGTCTACCTTCGGCCGCTTCCGTGCCCTATTTTGGCGTTCATTTTCCTTTTTTGCGGTCGCGATTTCGATCGAATAAGGACCTTTTCTTTTTGGTTAGAATGAGGAATTCTTTTCAACGCTCGTTACCATCTTGCCTTCCGATTATAGCCCCAAATCATCGCGATTTCGGTCGCTTTGCGCCGAATTTCGTTGATTTTTCGTGGCGAGTTGGCGGCATTCCGACGGCGAGGGACGAGCGGACGGACGGCTCCCGCAGCGAATCACTTCGCCAAGTCTCCGTACTGTAAGCCGGCCGGGGGTCTCGAGTGCGAGCGGAGCTCGTCTTGTTTACCCCTATTTCCCGCACTTTCTCCGCCGTCTTCCGCCGTCTCCCGCCGCCTCCCCTCCGCTTTCCCCGCAGTTGGCGGCCGGGCGGAAGCGGGAAGCGCGGCTTCTTGCGGCATTGAATCGGGCGTTCTTGGGGGCGGACGGGGACTTCGGTCGGACGTTCGCTCTTCATCACTCCCACTATCTCGTCATTCCCTTCGATCGATCCCGCGTTCAAAATTGGAGCGGGATTCCCTTATTTTCGTCCACTTTTTCCGATTTCCAATCTCTTTGGTCATCATTTTCTCCGCGCGGGCTCGCGTGTTCACACCGCGCGCCTCTCTTCGTTCCACTCGCTCACCGCCCGTTCTTTCACACGCCAATGCTATCCAGCACTAAGACGTTTGAAATCTTCGAAAACACGCGCTGCCCGCCGCCATTCCAACGTGTTCGCCTGCTTTCGGGGTCCGAATTTAGGCGGCGCTCTCCGTAGGCCACCGTCGGTTCGCTCGAATCCGTCCGGTTTCCCATCGTTCCCATTGGATTCTGCTTGATCTTTCGGTTCTCCGCAAATCCCGCGACTACCCGCATCTCCCCCGATCTCCCGAATCCGCCAAAAATTCGCGATCTCGACACCGCCGGCCAGTAGGCCAGCCGCCCTTCGGCCTCTATCGATTTCTTTCGCCTTCCTTCGATTCCTCTCGTGTTCCGCGAAGCCTCCCGACTCCTCCGAGCTCCCGACTAATCCCGCTCTGCTTTCAGCCCCCAGCTTCAACTCGCTTCCTGCTCCAGCACAACCAGCCATGGGAAAGGAGAAGATCCATATTAACATCGTCGTCATTGGACACGTCGACTCTGGAAAGTCCACCACCACTGGCCACTTGATCTACAAATGCGGTGGCATCGACAAGCGTAAGTCCCCCTTCTTTCCCCTTGCATTGCTAAATTCCCTCTCGCTTGCAGGCACGATCGAGAAGTTCGAGAAGGAGGCGCAGGAGATGGGCAAGGGATCGTTCAAGATAAGTTTGGGTGGAATGTCCGTGGGGGCCGAAGGCCTCCCTTCGCTCTTTCAATTGGGGCCAAAGCAAAAACAGTGGGAGTGGAGTGAGCGGACGAGTGGAGGGGAGGGAGTGGAAGGTGGACGGCGAGTGGGTGAACGGAGAGAGTGGACGGGCGGGCTTCACGTCTCCGACGACTTCTGACGGCGGCGGAGGCGCGGGCCCTCCTTGGGGTCGGGAGTCTGCTCCACGCAGCGATCGCGGAGTTGGGTGGGCGCCTGAAAGCGGGGAGGATGCGGGCGTCTCGGGACACTCGAGCAAACCTCCGCGTCCTCTTCGCTCGCCTCCGGGGAGGTTGAACTCTCGAACGAACTTCTGCTTATCTCTCGCTGATCTCTGGTTTGTCGGGAAAACTCAATTACCTACTCTACGCTTCTTTCTAGTACTAATCGTTGTGTTTTCACTATGCCTGGGTAAGTTCTCCCCTCCCCCAGCCTTCCCTTCATTCCTCTGCTTTCAGGTGCTCGACAAGCTCAAGGCCGAGCGTGAACGTGGTATCACCATCGACATTGCTCTCTGGAAGTTCGAAACCGCCAAGTACTACGTCACCATCATTGACGCTCCAGGACATCGTGATTTCATCAAGAACATGATCACCGGCAAGTCCCTCGTCCTCTCCGCTCCGTTCTGACCGTCCTCCTCGCTTGCAGGCACCTCCCAGGCGGACTGCGCGGTCCTGGTCGTCGCTTGCGGCACCGGCGAGTTCGAGGCCGGCATCTCCAAGAACGGGCAGACTCGCGAGCACGCGCTGCTCGCTCAAACTCTGGGCGTGAAGCAGCTCATCATCGCCTGCAACAAGATGGACACCACCGAGCCGCCATTCTCCGAGGCCCGCTACACGGAGGTGATGAACGAGGTCTCCAACTTCATCAAGAAGATCGGTTACAACCCGAAGGCCGTGCCCTTCGTCCCGATCTCCGGCTTCAACGGAGACAACATGTGAGTTGCACGTCCTCCCCACTCGCTCCTCACTCATCCCCTCGTCGATTGCAGGCTCGAGGCCTCCGCCAACATGCCGTGGTTCAAAGGATGGGCCATCGAGCGCAAGGAGGGCAACGCCTCCGGCAAGACCCTGCTGGAGGCCCTCGACGCGATGCTCCAGTGCCCGTCGATTCGGCGCCAAATTCCGGAGAGCGGTGGAAACATCGAATTGTCGAACGACGATCGTCAGCGGGCGCGAGAGTTCGGCTGCAGCCGGCGGAGCGGCCGACGCGGGGCGTTCTCCGGCGAGTCCGGGGAAACCTCCCCGCCGACCACTCCGCCGCCGCGCCGCTCGCCCACTCCGCCGCCCGCCGAGCCGACGCCGCCGACGCCGCCGCCGCCGCCCCCGGCGACCAACCACCGCATCCGCATCACGCTGACGTCCCAGAACGTCAAGGCCTTGGAGAAGGGTGAGTTCCGTTCGATCCACCGCATTCGTTGATTCCCGCTCCGTTCCAGCCAGCGAGCAGCTGATCACGCGCGCCAAGAACGAGCAGCTGCAGGTGAAGGGCCCGGTCCGCATGCCGACCAAGGTGCTCCGCATCACCACGCGCAAGACCCCGTGCGGTGAGGGCTCCAAGACCTGGGATCGCTTCCAGGTTCGTCCCTTTCGCTCCCTTCTCCTCTCATCCCTCCCCTCGTTGCAGAAGCGCATCCACAAGCGCGTGATCAACCTCCACTGTTCGCTCGACCTCATCAAAAAAGTGACGAGCATTTCGATCGAGCCGGGAGTTGACGTCGAGGTGACGATCGCCGACGCCTAAGCTCGACGACTCGCGCGCGCCCTCGTCAACCGCTTCTTACTAAGGGTCCTGTTGTTGCGCTGTTGCCGATGGCGAAGTTGTTTGTCTGTTAAACCCATTAAACTCTTTGTTTAAATGCTCTCGTTCGCTTGCTTGTGTTGAGGGGAAGAGAGGGGCGAAAAGCGGGATCGATGCGGCGACCTTCGATCTCCATTGGGGGAGTAGGCGCTCGTCGTGGTCATTGGCAAGGAAAAGCAATAGGAAGCCAACGCCCAGCAATCCCTTCAACTCACTTGAAGAAGTTGTGGATGGAAAGCAGTGCCCGCTCGGAACGATCCGAATGTTGAGCGGATGAAAGACGAGTGAAATGAATCAAATGAAAAAAGGTACTCAATGAGGAGGGTAGAAGCCGCATGCATTCCGCGTATTCCACTAGGGAGAGCTCTCGCCATTCGACCGCACGAGTGTTTCTTTCTAGTGACTAACTCGTTCTTCCGCGTGCAAAAGGCGCCAACTCCCACTGCTCACCCGTCGGTTTGCTCGAGAGAATGCCGCGGGAAAAGCGATTTGCCGCCAACAGACGACCTCGGACTCCTTCCCGCCGCTATTCGACCTCGCTCCAACCGACTGATCGCGGGGTGTGACGGTCAGCCGGTCGTTTCGGTAGCAAAGTGCCTACCCTCCGAGGTCCTTCGTGTTCTCTCCAAAACGAACCCAATCGCCCAAACAACGCGAGCAGTGCGGGCGCAGTTTGAACGAAGTGGCGTTGGTCGGGGTCAGCCGCGTGGTGAACGAGGCCTTTCGCCCGCATTTTCCATTTGGATCGTCGGTCGGGCGCTGCTTTCGCGTTTTTCTTGCGCTCACAATCGGCCTCGAGTTTGTTTTCAGCGAGATGTTCACTGGAGGGCCGTCGCAAAAGAAGCCGCCGACCCTGAAGCCTAACGGCCGCTTGTGGACGTTGTTCCACGCGACAAACACCGGAACTCCAGACAACACTTTGCACTCGGTGGCCGCCGACTACCTCCGCGAGCGAGCGGCCCTCCGACTGCGGACTCTTCGTTTCCTCTTCTGCTCCTCGGCGTTTCTTTCGGCCTTCTTTGACGCGAAGCAAAAGAACTGCACGAGTCCAGCGTACATTGGCGTCGCGGAATGTTTGTTGTTTTCGATTCGAACCGAACGATTGACGATCAGCGTGCGTTTGACGAACGACCACCTGTCTGTAGGCTCGGCAGGTCGCGTGCTGCGAGCGGCGCCATTGAATCGGGTCATGGTCTCGTTCTACTCGCTTACCGAGCCCACATTCGAGTTGGTCCATCAGTGGTGTCCATTTCTCTTTGCATTGAAAGGCGAGCGTCCTTGTCGATGGTCGAATTTCATTCGTCGTTTCAGACCACTGCAGCTTGAAAGCAATCGAATTGACGGATCACAATTGTGCACACTCCCGACGACTGGTCGCTATTCTGCGCGATTTCTTACCCCCCAAAATTGCCACAATTCATTTTGACAATGCCGTTTACGCAAGTCTGTTGCACGGCCAGTCCTCAGTATTGGAACAGGCATACGTTGGGGCGTACGCGGAGCGCTTTCAATGTTCTTTCCTATTTCTTGTCATTGAGTAAGCGGCAATTGTTCAGATCTTATACCTTTCTTCCGGACACCTGCTCGTGAACTCCTCATCGACACGCGTGTCGAGGTTATTGCTGCGAACGGGCCGTAAGCTTTTTTGATCAAAAATTCGCCATTTTACGGGCTTTTAGGTTCGAGCGGAACGAAGTGGTTTGGAATGTGATGCTTCGTTCATGGACATTGCCAGAAATGTTGCCTTCTTCCGTTTTGTCGTGGACAGAGCAAGAGGAGCGGGATTTTCAGTTGGCGTTCGCTAACCTCCGCCCGTTGAACGAGCATTTCCGACTGAGCCTCATTCTTACTGGCTTCAAATTGGATGTGCAAAGCGTGGGTTGATTGATCGTTTTATGCGCTCATTTTGTTCCAGACTCGAAAAGAACTACACGAGGCAATCAAGACGATCGTCGAGCGTTCCGTTCGGCTTGTCAAATGGGCCAAAGCGGCGTGCGTTCGGCTGGGCAAATTGTGGATTCAACTCGTGATGCCCGGTCATTTCGGCGAGCCTTGCGTTAGTTCTTTCGTTAAAGCCTTGCAAGATCCTGTTCAACTGGTTTAGAAGGAGTATGACGCCTGTTTGGACCACCTGAAGCGGCATCTCCACGCCGCAAACTTCCTGTTCCAACGGCCAAGGTTCGATCAGGAAGTAGGGGCCTTTGACAAACGTTGGCTTCTTCCGACCATTGGCGACTGGCATCGTCGGGTGAACAAGACGGACGTGTTCGTTGTGGTCGTTCGCCGCTTTCGCTAAAGCGCTCAAAGTTACCCTCTCTTTTTGCGCGTGTTCAGTTTGTGACCGTTGTTGCAATAAACCAGAACAACCGAGTAAAAGACGGTGTTCGGATGATGTTTAAAGAAGAAGACCCGATTACAATAGACGGCTGCCAATCGAGCGGTTGCCGCTCGCACGCTTCCAGTTATGCCTACGGAAGCAACGAGACACGCTCACGACGCGCTCTTAAACGGACGTCCGTCCTACGGACCGCTGACAACCGTTTCGTCTTTTTCGATTTGATCAATCGAACGTACGCCGCTGAGTTCGTTGACGATTGCCGGCCGATCAGAACCGCCCGCTCCTCCGATCGTTGCCGCATGTTTCGCAACGAGTGAGCGGTGAGTGGGCGGAGAAAGTCTTCTCGAACAGCCGTCGTCAAATGGGAGGAGCCGGTCGAATTTCGCTGTTCCCACTCCTTTTAATGGATGAGTTCCTTGCAGGTGGGCACGAGTGGATGGACGATTGCCAGAAAGGACCGCTAGCAGCCGCCTTCTGCTGCTCGCTGTTCATCTCGCTCGTTCCAGCGAACACTCGTTCGGCCTGCTTTGATCGAACGAAAGTGCACGTTTTGGTCGGATCGCCGCCTATCTATCCGCCGGTCAAGCGGGCAATCAATCGACGGAACGGCGACGCCGGTGGGTACCAGAGCGAGTGGTCGAGCGGGCAGTTGGCATCTTCCGCTCACTCACACATTCCTCCATCCACTGCTCTCTTCTCTCCACTCGAAGGATGAATCGCTTTTCCGCAGCCGTCTTCTTCGTCTTGCTGGTCGCCTCGACGGCCGCCCAGCCGCTCACGAAGGACCTCCTCTCGGGGCTGCTGGGGCGGCTGCCGACTGCCGGGCGTCCTCACGAAGATCGTCCGCTCCCCGCAACTCCCGTTCTTCAACCGCCGGAATGAGCGAACGGTGTAGCGGGCGTCCTGCTCGAGGGGCTGCGCGCTCTTTTGAATGCGCCCGCCGCCGTCGACCTCGGTGCCTTCCCGCAACGCCTCCCGAAGGCCGTCGAGAAACTCCTCGGCGACCTGCTCGGCATCCCCGAAAACCTCCTCCCGCTCGACTCCTCCACCGGCTAGAGAAGGCCCTCCACTCGCTGCTCTCCGCTCTCGGCGGCTTCTCGAACGCCCTTCCTCCAATCGATTTGTTCAATCAACAGTCAGAGATCAATCGAACCCAAGAAATGGACGAGCATTCGACGGAGCGGGAGGAGGAAGCCGCCGCTCCCGAGAAGCGAATGCGGCGAGCTCCTCTCGTTGAATGGCTGCACAAGAAGTGGTCGAAACGAAGGCTTCCTTTCGTTTCGTTGAGCGACGAGCTTTCGGTTCGCTTCTTCTCGTCGCCGTTTCGAGCCGACCGCAGCCGCTGCTCCGAGCTGCGGCGAGAGCGGCGAGAGCGAAAAGGACGGTGCCGCTCTGAAGTGGCCGAGTCCTCCACTCGGCTACCCGTTGGTTCGGTGGGTGGAACACGAGAGACCCAGAGGTTAATTGGCGATTGGCCCCGCCTGCCAGAGGAAGAGCGCGGCCTTTCATCCGCTTGCCCGTTCAGCAGTCGTTCCTCACTCTCGCACACGACAGCTCGAACACGACGATCCGCGCCGCTCTCGTGGTCGGGGGCGTTCAAGAGGCGAGCAGACGGTCGAATGGAACGAGCGGTCGCGGATTTGCGGAGCACTTTCGGACGAGTCGCCCGATGTTCCCACTCCTCAGCGGAAGAAGGTTCGCTTCATTACGGGAATCGAACGCGGGCGCCCCACCGAGTTCGAAGATCGTGGTTGCGTCTGCAACTCTCGGCTGCAGCCAGTTTACACAAGAAAAATAAGGCGTCGGCTGCGGCCGCAGCTACTTGCCTGCAGCTGATCGGTTGCAGCAGGAGTCTGCTCTCGGTGATCGCCCAACAAGGGAACGAGCGGAAACGAGCCAGCGAGTGAGCGCTCGCCTCGCCGCCCTGCGTGGGAAAAGACGCCGTTTCCGCTCCCCCACCAATACGTTCTGTGGTCCAGCGGTTGCGGGCGCGGACTGCGGTGCGGTGCGGGTTGCGGGTTCGAAGCCGGTTAGTGGGTTCGATGTGCTAGTTGATCAAGTGAAGTCGGGCAGTGTTTGGGTTCACTGCGCCGTACAGCGATTGATCGTTGGACGGTACGTCCCCCTTCAACATAGCATAAGACGACTAAACTTGCTGCGGACTTGGTTGACTCGTTCGTATCTCGACGCGCCTTGTCGGCTGAACACCCGAAACACCGGTAGGACGAATGTGTCCCCTGTGGGTCCAAGAGGACGAATGGGAATATTGCGAGCGAAATTTGCACTTTTTTGTCGTGATTTCGTTCCAATTCGTCGAGAGGACGCGGACGGGCGGCCTTTTTGGGTCGTCGGCCGGCCGCTGCAGTCCGTTCGGCGGGCGGCTGGAGGGCGAGCGGAAGCCGCGTTCGGTCGCCGCTCGTTCGACGCTGCTGACCGAGTGGCCGGAAAGCGTTGGGGAAAAAGGCGGCCGGCGGAAGCTGCGAGCAGCCGGCCGTTCGAGCGAGCGAGTGGTCAGGCGGTCCTCCCGCCGCCGCATGCCTTTTTCCACCTTGTCGATCCCCGCCCGCCCGCCGCTCTCTCGTTCGACTTCGACCGCCCGACTGATTCGTCCGTCGGGACCACGAAGCGGCCGTTCGAGCGGAGGAAGGCGCCCGCCGGCTTGTTTCTTCGGCGAGGCCGCGCGGCGAGCGTCGACATTTCGGAGAGGGCGGATCGACCGTCGGAGAGGAAGTTGGAACCTGGCGAGAGAATGGCGAGCGGGCGGCATGTTGACGGGTGACCGCTGCTCGACGTTCAAGTGCAAAAACCATCGAACGCTCCTTCTTTGTTATCGCGAGCTCTCGCTTGCAACTCCAGCGTGGGCGGCTTTGAAACAAGTTGCCACCGATCGACCCACGAGGACATCGGAGCACTGACTCGTCTTCAAAATGCAAGAAAACAAGTCGCGTAATGAGTCTGCGGCTCGTAACTGCATGCATAATTAAATGGGCAATAAATTGTCTGCATAGTCAACCAGTATAACAAAACGATCTCGCTTACGACTTTAGAGGTTGTTCTCGTATAAGTAAATTGCTAACAGCGTCGGGTTGTTGCGAGACACTTCATTACCGGGATCGCCTCCACTCTTTGGGCACATGTCCCCCATGTGGATTCTTCTCTTCTTGAGCTGCTTCTTGTGTCTTGTGTTTGCTTATGAAGGATATTTCTACGTGCAAGAGGCAAGGCCGAATAACTTTTGGTGCGGACATGTCCATCCAAAATCCGATTCAAATGAGCTTATTTTTAGTTACACGTATCCCTCGCATAGAGTTGGAGTGCGGCCGTCAGTCTTAGCAGTTGCTAAGGCCACCGGGCAGTGTCTGTAAGTAAATTTTGATGAGAAAATAGGACTATGAAATGCAGAGGATGGCGACACAGTAACGGAACGTGGTTTCGACAAGATTGGACCAACAACACGGGTTTCGGTCCAATGATCTGCTCCAACGAACAACAAACGTGAATGCTAAACGCTGTATCGTTTTACGACGGGTTTAGCATGATTCAATGCGACACACCCTTCTGCAACGGGTATCTGGACAGATTAACGATCAGTACACCAAACATCTTCCGTTACGATGGTAAAGGCTTGATGCCGGCTCACGAAGTGGTAAGGCCGCATGGCGTCTTTACTTATCCGATTTGTACTTTGCACTGCAGCTCGAAGCTTATAGCACGTTCCATAAGGTGCACAACCGTTCGGAATTCCACGATTTCTGGATAGTTTACGAAAAGAATCACACGCTCGTACCGGTGGTCTGGCATTGGGACGTACCATACGGTCGGATGTTTAAGGCAAGGATTGGCCGCTAATAGATGAGCGAAAACGGAAACGAGTTCTTCTCGTTATAATGGATGAAATAAAAACAGCTCGTGTTTGACGCGTGGACTGGAACACCAACGGTTATTCGAAGGAGCACGTCTCCAAGCGATGGTCAGCCGAAACACAAGGGAATTGCTGCGAACCGTTGTGGAACGAACCGAAGGGTTGGAGTGCGTTGTGGAAGTCATTGCGCAACAGGTCGCTCACGTGCTTTACGCCGACTGCGTCTTGAATTCCCGAATTGAAGCGGATTGACGCCGAGAACGCACCCAACAGTCGACCAAAAGACGACCGGCCGGCCGACAAGAAGCATGTCGGCGCCGAGGGCGAGCGCCTCAAAGACCTCCGCTCCGCTGCACACAGCGGTGCACAAAAACGGGCACGCGGCTTGCAGCGGGTCGTCCGCCGGCATGAGCCCCTTGATGATCACCTGAAGCGAGGAGAGGAGCGGGCGGAAACGCTTTCTGATTGCAAGGACTGATTGGCAGCTTCGGGAACTTCAACAGCCACTCCATGTCGCTTCGATGCGACGTCCTGAATGCAGCGAAGTGAGCGGCAGTGAGGCCGATGGCTCACTGATCGATCAGCGAGCGCATGTACGCTGCCATCCCTCATGTAGACGGATTGTTGCCCAGAGTTCATTAAGGAAGAAGGAAGGCGAGTGGTGATCGGCAGACGACCAGTCAGTCAGACAGCCCAACACTCCCAAAACGGCAGCCCGCCGATAAACTCGCCACCACCATCCCATCAGCCGAACAGAAATAAGCAGCCAGCAGAGAACACCCTCGTCCGTGCTCATTCATTTATTCACTCAATTCAAAGCAGCTCACGATCGGCTCAATTGGCCGGCACCGGGCGGTCGCACACCTCGTTGAAGCGCGCGTCGTAGAAGCGCGAGAGGCAGAGGTTGCAGGCGTCCGGGAAGCCCTGGGTGACGGTCGGGCACTCGTCGGTCGGCAGCTTGAGGCAGGGCGCCGTCAGACACGGGCGGGCCACAAAGTCCGGGGTGCCTGCAAGTGGGCGGTGGGGAGAATCCGGACGAGCCGCTCACCCAAACAGCTGCCCGCGTTCGGAATGCACTTGGCGATGCCGAGCGAGTTCTTCGTCTCTTTCTCGTACTTCGGACACACGCCGTTCGGCGTCTGAGCGGCCGCCAGAGCGAGCAGCAGCGCGGAGAGGACGCCGACGAGCACCGGCTGCCATTTGGCCGACGGATTCTAAACGGGCGGGTCAGGGAGCGGAAGAGCGAAAGGATAGGATGGGCTGAGAAATTTCAAGGCGGATCGAAGGAGCACGAAATGGGAAGGAGCGATTTTGCGGTCGAGCGGTACGACCGTTTGCGACGACCCGATGAGCAGACCAGTGGGACCCATTGCAATTGGAACAATCCTTTTTTTTCAGCCATTAGCTCAAAATATCTCTTCCCCAATTTATTCACTACACGTACATTCGTTGGCACAACAAACGGTTTAGTAGAGCGTCTTTTCAATGAATACAACGTAGAAAGTAACCCCAGGGAATGAAGCAGTCCAGACGCCCACGATCGGCTCGAATCCAGCCGTGAGTTCGGCGACCACATCCGCATCGAAGGGCTCGGTTGTGGGCGTGAAAGGCGTGTATGCGCTAAAGAAGTGGGCGGCCGCCGCTTGCAATTGCTCGTTGTCGCTCTAAACGTTCGGTGGATCGAATCGGTGGTGATCGAATCGGTGGTGATCGTGCAACGTACCGGCTTTTCCGCGGGATTCGGCAGCTCGATCTTCGCCGAAATCTGCACGTTCGGATGGCCGCCCCGTTGCGCGCTCTCCGCCAGCCGCCAAGAAACCATCGTCAGCCGAAACAGAACGGTGTCCAAATAAACGCGGCCGCCCTTAACTCACACAACGTGGGCAACAAGCGAAACGACGAACTCACGGCGAAGTCCTCGAAGACGAACCAAGAATGAGAGAGGTGAAGGACGAAGCGGTCGTTGAGTGAGCACAAGTTGCGGATCGCAATGCGGAATTCGAGTTCTTGCTGCTCGTAGGCCAACGGGTCGGTGGATGGGCCCAAAGAATAGAGCAACGACGAGCTGTCCCCGTGCCCAAAGTACACTCGTTCCACGTGTTCGTTCCGTTCGAAGCTAAAATCTCACGTATTCTCAGTCAATCCGGAGAACTCGGACGTACGGTCCATTTGCTGCAATGTGCGCTATGCCGTTGACCGCATAGACGACTCGAGCGCAAGACCCGAAAAAAGGCACCAGGTCTGGAACGCGTTGATCGATGAATGTCGCAGAAGGACGACGCAGCGTACACAAAGGCTCTGCAGAATCGATATTGCAGTAGACGTCCTCCACCGCCTTCACCGCGAATTTTCGGCCGAAAGATAGGAAGTCGTAAGGGCAATCGGAAAAGAATGCGAAGACGCGGTTCGGCAGGAAATCGCGAAGAAGTTGGATCAGCCAAGCAGCCTTGCTAACCCGCCGTACGACCGCCTTGACGGGCGTCAAAGGCCGCAAGCCTAAAACACGAGCTAAAAACCTCGCAGCTGCAGTCGCTCACCGTCCACAGCGGACAGCATGAACACCATCTTGCGCACGCTTTCGACGGCCTCTGCGCAGTCCTCAAAGAGCAAACAGAGGCAGCGAATGTCGCGTTGTCCCAGCCGCAGAAGAAGCGCCACCGAGTCGGTGCGCAAATGCTCCTCGTTGAGGTACGGAGAGTGCGATTTGCACATGGCCCACGAGGGTTGGAGTCTCATCAAAGGAAGAGCGAGCTCCACGGGCCTTCCGTCTTTTTCGCTGCACGTGAAGTAGGCGGTCGAGAACGCGCGGCAGCTGAAGAACAGCCGGAGCGTGCGAGGCCGCAAAGCCGCACGTTTCCGCACAAACTCGGGATGGTCCTCCTCCGGCAGTTCGTTGTGCGGCAGGTACGGGCTCAACGACTGGTACATGACATGTCGGCGGATGTCCAGCCGCATCTTCGGCTTCTTTATTGCGTCCATTGCAGTTCTGAAATAAACGCGAACGATTCGTCAGCAAGGGCCACCGAGAGCGGGGTGAGCGGCGAAAGCGTTGAGCGCGAAGTGTTGGTCATGTGATTCGAAAGGCGGTCAACGCTGAGCTTGGGCTCGAGACTTGCGCAAACTCACCCGCTTTTCCCAGCCGACTGCGTGGCACGCAGCTTGGGAAGGTTGACCTAACCGCCAGCACAAAAAAGGTGTTTGCTTGACCCCACCCTGTCTAACGAGGGCACTCGACTTCGCAGCGCTCGAGTTACGCCGACAACCGGGAGCGAACTCGTGAATGGCCGCCGGTTTGCAGAAGAATGCGCCCACGTGCACGGGTTCGTCCCCTGAAGTCTTCGTCTTCGGACTTCTTTCCTTGCCGGTCACCCGGACCGAAATCCTCCGCACGATCATCCCAAGTGCAAACCGCCGAGGTCAGCGAAAGGAACGGGGTTTATCGGAGGGACCACGCACACCGAAACAAAAGGACGGACATCCGCGCACTCGGCTTCAGTTTCCGCCCGCGAAGCGGCCGACGAAGAGCGGCTTGTCGTGGAAGGCGACGACGAACGCGAAGGGATGATCGCAGCGGAAGGGCGGCAGCTTGGCGGCGGCGGACGGACCGGAGCGAGTCCTCTGAACATTCAAAAGATTGGAGGTCATCCGCTCCATCGAAAGCACTCACCACGACGGCCGTAGCGGCCGCAGCGGCCTCGCTTCCCTGCTCGTTCGACTGAAAGGAAGGCGGGCGATCAAGCGGGGAACATTCGAGGACTACGGGGCGAGGTTGGGCGTGATTCTCCGCTGGAAGAAGGCGATTGGGCACTGGCCAGCTCCTTTTGTTGCACTGGGGCGAAAGAAATCCCCGCTTTCGATCGTCCGCCCGTTCGGCCTTTCATCCTCGTCGCCAGCAGTCAAAGCGGTCGGGGTAGCAGGGCGTATATTTTTATTGCTTCAAGTCAACGCAAAGATGGAATCGTTGTGCACATTTGAAGGGAACTGGATGGAACTGGAGGCAGCTAGGCGTCGCCCACGAAGCGGCCGAAGAAGAGCGGGTTCTCGTGGTAGGTGATGACGGAAGCGAACGGATGGTCGGCCACGAAATCGGGCGTCTTCTCCGCGTCCGGGTCGAAGGATTCGGACACCATTTCGACAAACGTTGCAGCCGCCGCCTCGCTGCCCTCTTCGTTGGACTGGAAGCACAGCGATCAGAGTGGAGAATAAGTTTGGAAGTGAACAAAAACGGTGGACTTTTGGTGGGAAGCGAACGAAATCTACGCGTGCAAAACAAAACGGCAACGCTACAACAAACAAAAGCGAGCGGAGAGCGTCTCAACGGTTGGCAGTTGAAGCAAAGCGTAAACGGCCCAATCGAAGCTTAGGAGCACCCGTTGAAATTCCTCGAAAAAGAGCCACTAGTTGTGGAAAGGAAAGGGGGCTTCGATGCAGAAGTGTTCGCTCTCCTCGATCATCCGCATGAGCAGGATGGCCGTCGCCTCGCTGGCCGCCTCGTTCGACTGCAACGGGCATATACGAGCAGTTGGGAACACGCAGGTGAGCGGAAGACAAACGGGAGTGAGTGGGATTAGTGGACAACAGACAGGATCAACAACCGAGGACCAGCACACACTCGACAGCCACCGAACAAAAGTGAACTCACCTCAATAAAGGCCTTGTGGATCGCCTTCGAGATTTTCAAGTTCTCGTCGTTTGCGATACCGCTGAAGTCCGCCTGCTCGGAGAAGCCCTTGGAGAAGCCGAGCTTTTCGAGGACGTCCTTCAGCTCAAACTTCGAGGTGATCTTGAAGCGGGGCAGTGAGATCTGAAGAACGGTGAGCAATGGGAGAGATTCCCGCTGGCGGCGAACTCACGAACACTTCGCGATGCTGCAGCCGACCGCGCAGCTTCAGCAGCTCGGCGCCGTCGGTCTTCTGCAGCCAGGCGGTGAGGCCGAATCGCGCCTTCGGCAGGAACGCGATGAACTTGACGCCCTCGTCGGCGTACGGCAGCTCCAGCACCTGCACGTCGGCGGTCTCCGCGTAGTTCACTTTCAGCTTCATGTTCATCATCTTGACCTGAAAGAGAGGAGACTATAGCGAATAGAAAGGAGAGGAACTCACCTTCGTCTCGCTGTCCGCGCTGACGAAGAACTTCTCGTCAGTGGTGCGATTTTCGTCGAATTGATTCTTCCACGTGCCCTGCAATCGATGTTTGAGAGGAACAACTGCTGGACGAACGAGGCGGGAATCCGCGGACGAGCGGTTAAAAGCCGTGCTCGTCGCCCTGCAGTTGGAGCCAAGACCCAAAGAAACAGACTCTTGCGAGATCCCCAAGCAATCAACCGGCAGCCGGATGCCCGGGCCCCGTTTGGAGGACCGCACCTTCAGCGGTTCGCTTCGTCGCCTCCTTTCCTTTCGCTCTGCTCACCTTGAAGTAGACCGCATTGACGAGGACGAGCCTCGTCTGAGCGTCCACCGAGTCGGAGCTCAGAAGATCGCGGATTTTGTCGTGAGTGACGTTCGCAACGAAGTCGTTGATCTCTTGGACGGCGGCGGCCGCCTGCTCGAAGTCCAGCTGCTTGAAGTCGCCGCCGTAGTTCGCGGCAACCGTCTCCTTAAAGGCGGCCTTCACGTCGAGCTCGCGGGCAGCGTACGCGCGATTGGCCAACGCGAGCGTCACGTTCCGGTCGGCGGCCGACAGCTGCGAGAGCGTCTGGCGGAAGAGCGAGTGGAGGACGTCGCCGGAGGTGCCGCCTGCAACAAAGATGAACGAAAGGAAGGCGGAGAGGACGAACCTTTGGCGAAGGCCGACTCAAATTCCTTGCGCGTCTCGCCGCCGGCGCCCGCGTACGCCAACGAGAGGGCGAGCGCGATGGAGATGGGCGAGAGGATCAGCGACGCGTTCGACGCGGCGGCCGTCTCGCGCAGCAACGCGACGGCGAAGTCGGTTTGGGCGCTCACGAACGCGAGGTCGGTCATTTCCTGCAAGAAACAGACGAGCTGAAGGTGAGGGGAGGAGGAACGGAGGGAAGAAAGAGGAGGGAAGGTAGAGGCGGGGATTTGAACAGCGCTCTTGCACGATCTCGATCATGATCGCATTCGAAACAAACAGCTTTCCGCCGCAGCTGACCGCGCGCCCCGCAACCTAACGAAATCGGCGGAGAAGCGGCCGAGTATCCGGAGCGGACCCCCGCATTCACCACTGGACGGCCGGTCGGCTGACCGCCGCAAATCGCCCAATTTTCGGTCGATGCACTCGCAGCCAACCGAATAAATAAAGCGGATTCTCTATCGAGAGACGGAATTTTGGGAGAAACTCACTTGTTTATTCGGCTCGGACATTCCTGCAGGCGAATGGAACGAAGGCGGGCGTTCCCTTGGACAAAACTTTCGATAGAAACTAGAAATAAACACACGATTCTGCCGGTTTTATTTTCGTTCAAGAGAACGGCGACCAACCGACCGAGCGGCGGAAGCAACGAGCGTGCGAATGCTCGCGGAAGAGCGCCGAAAAGCGAACGGCCGTCAGGCTGCCGGGTGCGAAGCATAAAAACGCACATTTTGTTCTCGTTGGTCTCTCCCAATCGAAAGGCGAAGGGCGAAAGCGTTCGAACGGCAAAGAAGCGTTCATTTGACTTCACACGCTTATTCGAATTGCATTTGTTTAATCGTTCCGTGGAAGGTGATGAGCGTTAAAGTGTAGTGGAGACGTTACGATGTCGCAAAAAAGCGGCGTTTGATCTGACTTCTTGCTTCGTTTGTTGTCGGAAATCATTTGAAAGTCTTCGATGCAGACGGCGGTCTTGGCGATCGAGCAAAGGCGCGGCCGTGGGGAACGCGCTAGAGCGGAAGGTCAATCGGAGAGTGCGGAACCGCAAAGCCGCCCGTTCTTGCGAGTCATCCGGACCGACCGTCGTTGATTGTGCGGCAGAATGCGTGCTCAGCGACTGAAACATCGGCGAACGTCCACCCACACCTTTTGTTTTTGCTTCGACGTCCAACGCATCAATATGGACGAGCTGCGGGTGGAACTCCGCAAGGCCAGAATCCGTGAAGCCGAGTTGAGTTCGTCTGCATGGAACGTCCACGAGCACGCGCTTCGGCCGCCGTCCACGTGGAGACGCGGCTTGCCGCCCACTCGAACGGCGAGCGAAAGACGGCGGCTGCAGAAGAGTTCGCCGTCGCGGACGGTCATCGAATTATCGCCACAGCCTGCGGTGCGCAGGAATGTTTCATTCCAAGCGATGAAGCCACGGTTACTCCAGTGCAGACACTCTTTTCATTCGTCTTCCATTCGCCGTCGAAAGTACAAAAGTGCAAACCTTGTTTTTTTCTGTCCCAAAACGCAAACGGCACTGAACGTCCGTTATCGGCGGGATTTGCGCAAACGCGTGACACAAAAAGCGACCAGAATTCCCGCACAAGCCGCTTATCGACCTTTCTCTCCCCCGGCGCAAATGTTTGGCTTGGCATCAGAAAGGTGCGGCGGGCAGCGAAATGAAATCCCTTCTTTTGCGTTTGCTTCGACAAACAGTTCGTAGCAAACGAAGTGCTTTCAACTCATCATTTCGTTGATCAATTTCTTTCCAGGCGACTTGTTTTTCATGTCGTCGACGAACAAGGAGCTCTACCTGACGATCGAGCGTGAGGATGGCGATCCGTGGCATGCCGCGATTTCGTCCAACGCTACGCTCTACGAGCTGAAAATGCGTATTTACGAGCACTGGAAAGTAATCACCGTTCACCAGCAGTTGTACAAAGGAGGTAAATCATTATATTCTTTAATTACCTTACTCGTTGCTTTAGCCGTGGAACTTGAGTACGCGTACAATACGCTGTTGGATCAAGGCGTCAAATCGGGCGACGTTCTTCGAATGACTTCAACGGAAGCTTTAAAACAAATGTCCGAGTTTACAACTCAGAGCGAAGCTGTTCTCTCGTCTACGGCGGTTTCCGCCTATTCGACCGTTTGGTAAGCAGGCGTAAATGAAGAGTGGAAGAGGCGCTAAGATCGGTAAAAGTGGTAAATTGAAGAACGGCGGCGAGAGCGGTAAGTAACAAATGAATCGGTAAACCACGAAAGCGCAGACCCGGGGCTTAATTTACTCGTCAAGAGGACTTACAAAAATCGAGTGCCTTCTTTCAGTTCTTTTCTGGCGAGCGCACACTAACGGAATTCCGCGACACGGAAGAAGTGCGAGTCGCCATGCAGAAAGCGGCGAACCAACGGAAACACCTCGAGGACTACGAGCCGCTGATTGCTTTCGTTTGCAAAGAGATCAACGAGCGCATCGATCGCCTTCTCGCCGACGTCTGTCAGCCGAACACCGAAGCCAAAGAGCGCCCGAACCGCCCGTTTTATGTTCGCACCGCGGGACCCAAGGAACACGTCATGCTCGAAACGAAGACCACGGACACAATTCGTGTCGTTAAATTGCGGCTGTTCGCGCATTTCGGAATCGAAACGCACCCAATGAAATTGTTTCATGACGGTAAGTAGTTTTAGTTTATTTCTGTAAAGTAAGTACGTCATTAGCGGTTTTTATCGCTTATATTCGATCTAAGTTATGTTTAGGTGAGGACCTCGCCGACGATCACCCGGTTTCCAAACTGCCGCCTAGCGCCGTGCTGCTCCTGACGCAAAAACGGCCGCCGGTGATCCGCGAAGCGCAAAAGAGCGACAAATTGGCGGCCTGCGTCAAAGAACTCCTCGACGCTGCGGTGTTTGTGTTGACGCTGAACTGCGAGTTGGAAGTGAAGGTCATGCATCGTCTCGACGAACTTCGCGTTCGACTGGAGCTGCTGCAAGCGTTGGAGACGAAACTGGCGGCATTGAAGGCGGCTAAGCCGTCCGAGTTTCGCGTTCAAGTGATCGATTTGGACGATCCGGATGAGAAGACGTTCATTGAAGCGACGGCCAACGAACGTTTACACGTCTTTAAATTCCGTCTTGCTAATGCGATGAAACCGTCGTCTCAAATAACAGAGTTGTACCTTTCGGGCGGTGAGTAAATGACAGCCGTATGTGAGTTTAAAGCGATCGAAATTTAGGGAAACTCGCGGACGACGAATCGAAATGCCTGCGCGAGCTCGGCGTCAAGAGCGGCAGCACGCTTGTGTTCAAATTGCGGCCGGCCGGCCCGCCGCCGTTCGACGTTCAGTTCGCCGCCAATTACTTCAAATCCTGGCGCGTCTACCAAATCTGGGATTTGTGCAAGCTGGCCAAGGAGATGGAACACCAGTGCCGGCGAATCGTGTGCTTGAAGGCGACCCGCAAAGATCAGCCGGCAGCGCAGCGAGCTGCCGTCGAAGTCGTCGACGCGTTTCGAAAGCCTGAAGCTCCTTCAGCTTCGATTCCTGCCTCCAACTCCAGCGCCTCAATAGACGAGTTGCAAGAAGAACTTCGTTTGGCCCGTATTCGCGAAGCCGAGCTGGCGTCCGCAAATTTGTGCATTGTGTGCATGGAGCGGCAACGAGAAACGTTGTTTCTTCCCTGCGAACACCTCGTCGTTTGTTCCGATCCCGCGTGCCGCGATCTTTCCACCTGTCCGTTGGACAGACGCCCAATCGAGCAGAAAGTACGAGCGCGGCTCTCTTGAACTTTCTTTTCAAGCGAGCGTTGTTGCACCCTTTTTACGTGGACAATTGGCGCGAATATTGGGTTGCATTCTTTTCAAATAAATTCTATTTATTCATCAGCGTTTAATGAATTCAGGGTGTATTGGATGGGCTCGTTGGGCAAGCAGCAGTTGGACTTGCGCTTGGAGTCAGAGTTGGCTCAAAGGAATTAGGCAAATGCGTTTAAATGTCGTAAGGTCACGCTTTTTGTTCACGTCCCGACCAAATCGACGGGGCAAGCGAACGCTCGAACGAACACGTGGCTTCTTGGTTGCTCTTTGAGCGGCTAAACGAACGGAACGGACGGGAAAGTCATTAGTCATCCACCACATGCGCGCTCTCATATGCTTTCGCTCGTACGCTCGTTCGCTCACCCGTTTGACGCAAAATGAACCTGAGAGAAGCGAGAGGAAGGAATGTTTTGGGTGAATAATCTTCGAACTTTCGCAACGCCGCCCGCAATTCACATGTTTTGATTCATGGCCACTTGAACTCGTCTCGTGGTCGACGGAATGCGGACGGACGACGAGAAGATGAGTGGTTTGGCCGCTCCGGGCGGGCGGGCGGAACGACCGAAAGACGGCGGCGAACGAGCGGATTCATCGACCGAACGAACGAGCCGGAAAGGAGGGCGGACGGAACGCGTGCATTTGACAGCCGACAATCAGCCGCCCACTTGAACCCGCTTCCGTCGTCTGCCGTTGGCGAACGAGCGAAGAGAAGGCGGAGAGAAGGCAAAGAGAAGGCGGGTGCATAAAACGACCGGGCGGAAACGACCGGGCGGAAACGACCGCTCGCTCACTTCTCATCTGCCGGCTCGGCTCCTGCTTGGCTCCACTCTGCTGGGCTCGTTCAACTGTCCGTTCGTCCACTCATTCAGTCGATCGGCTCCTTCCTTTCGTTCGGTCGGCTCGCTCTCTCGTCCAGCTCCTTCTTCTCCACCCGTTCAGCAACGCTCCACTGTGAGCTCCGCAATGTCCACGACCCTGTCGGCGACGAACAACCCCCGTCTTCCGGTTTTTCGGTCGAAATCACCGGCGACTTGCGGGTTCGTCTCTTGCGTTCAACCACAAAGTCCCGTGTTCGATTGCAGGCGCCCGAAATCCCCCCGCCCTTTCGCTTCTGCCGACTACTCGCTTCCGCGCGTGGAGCGAACGCCCGTCGCTTCTGAGTGGTTCGTTCCGAAATTGCGGCGAAGTGTGCAGCTCGCCGTCGCCCGCTCCGAAGATCACAACGTTCTCCTCGAGTTTCTGCTCAACGAATTCGGGACCCAAGAAACGTTGAACGTCGCTTTGGGTTCGTCCTCCCTCCTCCTCATTCCCTTTCATTTGTTTGAAGGAATGACGAGAAGCGACCTCGTGGCGGCGATGCACGAAACGCTCTTCGCCGCTCTCCCGTTGGGCCTCTCGATCGTCGCCGTGGATCAGGGACGACTGGTGGGAGTGATCGTGAACAATTCGCACTCGGTGGACCACGAGAACAAGCGGATGCCTCGAATGAAGGAGGATTATGGGGAAGGTGAGCGTTTATTTGAGGCAATGTTTGAGTGCGTAAGACGCTGTGGAAGGTTGCGACAGAACGAAACTAGAGAACGACAGAAGTCACTGTCGGGCACTTCGCTCATCCGCCTTCAACCAATCAATCATTGTCGCGCGGTGCTAGTCACAATCCTCGATCTCAAACCACTGCTCAATCCATCCGTTCAGATCTGGACGCCCCGTCGGAGTACCCGCTCAAGAGCCGGAAGATCCACGTGATCCTGTCCGAACTGAAGGCCTTCTTCCCGTCCTTCCTGCCCGCCCACGTCGATCGCGCCTTCTACGTGGACATCGTTTCGGTTGCGCCGCAGTACGCGGGGTTCGTTTCTCTCTGCAGCTTCTGATTCCCGTGCTTCATTTCGTTCATTTGACTCGTTTCGTTACTCCTCATGGAGTTCAATAATTTCTTTTGACTGTATTCGATCCACTTCCTTCTCGCTTACTTCCATTGAATACAACCGTCCGATTGCAGCTGCGGGATCGGCAAGCGGCTCTTCAGCGAGGCGTTCCGCTTGGCCAAAGAAGCGGGCTTTCGGTTTTGCTTCGCCGTGTGCACGGCGACCGCCTCCACTCGCATCGCTCAATCCGTGAGTTTCCCCTTCAAACTCAGAGAATCGCTGGAGATTGCAGCTCGGAATGAAGAACCGTTTCGTCTTCGCGTACCGCGAGTTCGTCTGCAACGGCGAACGCGTGTTCCCGGCGGCGATGCGCGACGACTGCGAGGGCGCGAGCTTGATGGTCGGCGACCTTCAAGCGATCGATTGAGCGACGTAGTCCATTGATTAAACGACGGAGTACGTGATGGAAAGACGGAGTAAACCTTTCAATCGGTTGTTTATTGCACAACAAAAACAAAGCCAATCCTCACTACTCACAAGGGATGCACCTCAGCGGTCCGCGCGCTTTTTGGACGCGATATAGCTCATTCGACGCGGCTTGTCGAGCTGATTCCAACGGTGCCAATTTTTTCGGCCAAATTCCATTTCGCGCCGAAATACGGCGCGTCAAAGTTGGCGTTCGTACGACCAAAGGGGGGACCGTGTGGTCGGAAGAACTTTTTTGTCGATTTCTTGCGAAAGTGGACCTTACTTTGTGCGTTGTGCTCGTTTTGAACAATCCTAGCTCAAAATCGGACATCAACGTGGCAAAAGCCTTCGTGCTGTCAATCGCCGTATGCCGCTTGATCGTTCGGATCGGAGCTTTTGAACAGCCGCTGCAGCCCACTACGACTTGTCTTTCCAAAAACTTCTTTTGCAATGTAATTTCCGCCACGAGAAAAAGCTTTGGACAAACAACCAGGCCATTTGGCGGTTGTTTTGTACTCCAATCAAACGAGCCAATCGACCCGACCGCGAGACCAAAGGCGGTTGACCGACGATTTTGGTCGAAAATTTCATCCTCGAGATTTTGGTGTCGATCGATTCGTCTCATCAAGTTGAATCGTTTGCGCGTAAAAACAACTTTTGCGTTGCGTTAATTGACGAGATAGACGAACGGGGTCAAAAAGCAAAAAGTCATCCGCAGTGCAAGTCAACCGCTTTGCCGCTCGACCACGACGACACAACGGCAGCAGGAAGAATGAAGCGCTGGTCAGCTCGTGCGGAAAATGAACGGCTGCAGTGACGGAAAACCAGTGCAAACTTTGACTCGCCGTATCTAGGCGCGAAATGGAATTTGGCCGAAAAAATTGGCACCGTTGGAATCAGCTCGACAAGCCGCGTCGAATGAGCTATATCGCGTCCAAAAAGCGCGCGGACCGCTGAGGTGCACCCCTTGT